>OY986042.1:51944192-52021218 GCA_963920215.1 Nineta flava | reverse complement strand
TGTTGTTAGAATATCATCTAATTGCCGTTTTGTTACCATGAAGGATATCACCAATATGTTTTCTCAAACCGCCTATAGTCATTATTTCGAAGTATCCAGAACCATAGTTAGTGCCACTGTAATTCAACCATCTTTACTAAAACCTGATGAGATTAATCAATATTCAGGAACCGTTTTGATCTAAACAAAAATGGTTATTAATCAAAATCAAAATGGACAGTAAATATAAATTGTGATGATTTGATGTCGTTACATCATGCCACACTGTGAGGAAAAATTTTTGTTTTTGTTGAAAAAACAATTTAAAAATAATGTAATTTTACCTCTTTTGTTTAAACTAAGTCCTACACTAATGCAAATACCTAAATAATTTTGAGTCGGCGCCAAAAAACCTCCATCGAAATGAAGGGTGAATCTGACTTTCGGTTAAAATTAAATATCATAAAATATTACATTTTGTTTGTTTGGCGCCGACTCAAAATTATTTAGGTATTTACATTAGTGTAGGACTAAAAAGTTACTTTTTTTTTTCCTTTCTTTTTTCGAAGGTTTAATTTTTTGTTAAAAAGTTATTATTTTTTACTTTTCAGTTACTGTCTTCTTTTTTCGGTTCTATTTTTTGTTAAAAAGTTTTATTTTTTTGTGGCTTATAATGTCATTAAAACTACATATGCTTGTCAAGTTTCAACAGAATCGGTTCACAGATGTGAACCGATTAAAAAAAAATTTAGTGGTGAACAATTAACCATTCCCTATTTTTCAAACTTTAGGGGCGAACTTTTTTCATCAACTTACATGGTATTAATTTCGAAGTATACCCTACCCAATAAAAAAATAATTATCGAAATCGGACTACTCTGTTAAAAGCTATGCATGGTAATACATTAAAAAAAACTATAGGGGCTGACTTGAGAACCTCCTTCGTTTTTTTCGTCGGTTAAAAAGCATTCAAACTGCGCAAAGATATTGAGTGTTTTCAAATAGTTTTCTACACGCAAAACGTATATTATTATATTTTTGATATTTTTCTTTAGTGGAAGCGCTGTGAAGTCTTATTTTTTATGTTTTTGTGGCTTAAATTTGAAATTTGTTTTTCAAATTTATTTGGGAGCCACTTTGAAGCATTCTCTATTCAACAAATAAAGAATTATCAAAATCGGACTACTCTGTAAAAAGTTATGCATGATCATACATTTAAAAAAAATATATATACAGGTTGAATTGAGTACCTCCTTCTTTCGTCGGTAAAAAATTGAAATCGTTGAAATAATCACATCAATGTCTTTCAAGTTTCCTACCATTAAACAGTTTCAATCTATTTGAAACTTTTTAAATCGATTTTACATTAAAAATATTAACTCTCAAATAATTACAGTTCAATCTCAAACTTTCTCTAACGCTTTGCATAAAATAAATTTATGAAAAATACAATAAGTGGGGGCCACCATCACACAAAAGCTTGAAATCATGTTTACGTAAAAAACATTAACTCTCAAATAATTTTTGTTTTATCTCAATCTCTTTCATATGAATCTTTAACGATTTGCATAAAAGAAAGCTTTGAGAAATGCGATTGGCCAAAGTAGGGGCCACCTTCACGCGAAAACTTGAAATCGTTTTTACGTAAAAAGTATTAGCTCTCAAATAATGATTTTTCTACCTCAAACTATCTCGAACGATTCTCTAACGATTTGCATAAAGGACGCTTTGAGAAATTCAATTGGCCAAAGTGGGGACAACCTTCACGCATCAACTTGAAATCAAACATTTTTACGTAAAAAATAGTAACTCTCAAATGATTATTGTTCTCTCTCATACTGAGAGAGAACTACTATTCTCGCAACAGAGCTCTCCATAAGCTGGGTGATTGTAATCAAGAGAGGTATGTTTTAAAGTTAGACGGAAGATGTTTAAATACAGGGTGCCTATCAATTATTGCAATAAAAAAATTAAAAAACAAAAAAATTTATTCGTTTTCGATTATTACATTTTGCATGCATTTTGATAAATTTTTAATATCCAGAAAATACGTATTTGTGAGTATTCGGATTATATTTTATAAATGTTTATCGTTAAGGGAATTTCGTAAATCTGATTTTATATGTTTCGTATGTGAAAATCCCGTTTCACATAGATAAGAAGATACGAAACAACTACTTAGTTTTTTATTTATTTATTTTTAATAATTCCGGATATTCAAACGAAGATGGGTTTTCTGCGACGATTTCCCAAATACTTTTTGTACTCGTGTTTACGGCTCCTAATACATTATAATTTGTTGGAAGGGTAATCATTTCGTTTATCAAAGCGGGAATTATAAATTTTCTATTAAAAGGGGCCACTAAAAATATCACTCATTACATTTATATTTTTGAAATCTTTATATCGATTTTTAAATTGTAAAATTACCGTTTCTCATAAATTTTTAAATTTTAATAACAAATCAGTAAAATCACTTGTCACACATTGTTTCGCAATGTGTAATAGGAATTTCTAAACCATAAAAAAAATTTAACGCTATCTCTAAACTATTTTTCAATTCTATTAAAGTTTTAAAAAAAAATTGACCTCTTTTATTATACATAGAGATAATATATATAGAGTAGGCAAGTCATATAGAGTAGGCGAATTAACTTTCGAGACTGAGCGGCGTTAATAAAAAAATTTATTCACACTTCAAAACTACAAAATTTACTTTTCAATAATATTTCAAATGCTTAGTACAACTGAGTAAATATAACACTATGGCGCGTGTTCACAGTCCAGTCTTGAGCAATAGCTTAAGATCATCTTCATGAAGACCGTCTAATTTGTTTTAAGACACGATGATTTCATAGATATAACTTAAGATCATCTTTCGTAAGACGGTGGTTTCAAGCATGATCTTATTTGGTTTAAGATCAACTTACGTAAGACGAAACTTAAGATCGTCTTAAATTCTGTTCGTCTATTTTCGTAATAATTCTCATGTATTAGATAATCTGATTGGCTGAAAAATAATGAATCATATTATTGTCAGTGATTCATTATTATTCTGTATTGTAAACAATCAACTTCATAATTAAAAAAAGTAGCGTTGTTTAAAAAAAATTCAAAAATATGACAGGCAGAGGAAAATGTATGAATTATACTTCGGTAGAAAAAAAGTATTTTCTGCAAATATTAAAACAATATTCGCATATCATCGAGAATAAAAAAAGTGATGCAGCTTCACTACGGGATAAGGAGGAAGCGTGGATTTCAATTCGGGATCAATTTAATGCTTCAATCATAATTTCTGAAAATGTAAGATGGTTTATTATTATTAAGCATGCGAAAATAATTTATAGTTGTCACAATCGAGTGTCAAATATCGATTATTCACAATTGATATTAGCAATCGATCATCATTAGTTAACCGTCCAAAAACAATCAATTAATCGAAAAATCTATTTTTTTCGAAACGAAAAGTATTTTTCTTATCAGCTTTGAAGTTGTACAATCGATAACTATCTACTTTGAGAAAAAAAGATTTGATATTTAAAAAATTAAAAACAATTGAGAAGTATTTTATTTAATAATTTTATACACACAAAAAACATGCGCAAAAGTAAAATAATTCATTACGCAAGACTTGCGTCTACTAATAGCAAATTTCCACAATAAATTTCATTCAGACCGGGTTATAGCTGTGACCGCTAGAGTAATCACAGACACATATACATCTTCGAAAGTAGCTAAAATAATATCTTTGATCGAATCAAATAGTATTTTTACCTCTTCAAAAATCCAAGTGAAGGTTTTCTAACGGAGTGCTATTCGTTTTGGCTCTTTGAAAATAACAAAAAGTCTAAAATGAAATCGGACTTGCAAAAAAAGTTATTGAAAGTAAGGTTATAATCAGTTTTTTGATAACATATTATTAGAAATAACTTCGAATAATTTTACAATCGATTATCCAACCAAAAAAATCGATTTTCCGATTAAACGATTTCAATGTTACAACACTATGCGAAATTAATTACCATTTTGGAAAACATTGCAGAGAAAAGTCGAGCAGCTTAAAAAGCTATGGTCTAATTTGAAACTTTTTCAAAGAAATGCTCTGACGAGGGAGAAACAACAGCGTCTTGCTACTGGAGGAGGTCCAGCAATCAAAGATGCTGAAGTGGATCCCGACATTTTAATTATCGCCCCTACGTTAATGTCAACGGCACCAGTTTTATTCTCATCAAATATGCAGGAACAGGAAATTGAAGGTAAACGACATTTGTAACACTGAAACTAGCAAACATATGACAATAGTTCGTTTTTTTGTTTTAATAAATTAAAAATTAAAGTAAATAATAACAAATAGATAACATGAGATAATAGATAACAATAATAAATAATAACAATAGATATATGTCGATTATTAAATTCTCTACATGTACTATTTTTTTATTTTCTTCAATTGAGATATAATATATTCATTCAAAAATATCAAAAGTCTGCTACTTACACTGCGCTATGCATCTTCTCACAACAAAATTAACTATAATGAATACTTAATGTTTAGCTAACCGTAATGCTATTCATGGATTAAAAAACGAGGAGTACGCTCTAATCGTCAATTTATTTGATGATGATGATGTTGGGAGAGATACCGAAGAAGTATCGGATAAATTATTAGAAATAAGTCCAATTAATGCTGGAAGCATTAATGCCGAAGAAGTGTTAGAGATAGATACCGAAGAAGTGAGAGATACCGAAGAAATACATACAAATAATTTATCAAATTCTAAACCTACAACATCTCGTTCTATTGGAGTGAAGAGATTATCAGTAGAGAGTGAGTAATTTCATTGATGATTTAATGTTAACTTTAATCATGAATTTATTAAATATTTTTTGAATTATTGTAGCTGTGAAACCTCGTGCAAAAAAATTCAACCGAGAAAATTTAAGATATGAGGAACAGAGTTGCAGAGTGGAGAGGTTAAAACAAATAAAAGCTCAAGAAGAGCATTTGTTTAACATGAAAGTGAAACAACAAGAAGAAATTCACCAGCTAACTGTACAACATTTGAAACAGAAGTTTGAGTTAGAGATTCGTACGGCCACGGCAGTAGCTGAATTGGCTGAATTCAATTTAATGAAAGCAGAGCTATAATTTAATGAGCCTTTTTCCTCTGAAGATATAAAAAAAATTCACCAGAGGCTGCACTAGTGGGGGGAAGGGGTATACATGTTTTGATTTTCTCATTGACAGCAACGTCATAACTCGGCAAAAAATTAATTTTTTTTAATTGTTCAAAAAGCATCTTTTTGGCTTGCTTTGGACTTCATTTCTGTGGATTATTAGACATTTTGATAAAATACTCTAATTTTTGGAGCAAAAACAAGAAATCGCGCCTTTTGACGGTTTTTCTCAAAAAGTACCGATTCAATTTCAATTCAAGACACGTCAATCGACAGGTTTTTTTGATAGTTATACCAGTTGTTGGCATATACCAATTCTAGAATATATTGAAAAAATGTTTTTTTTGCGAATAAAAAAAAAACTTGAACTCCGACAAATGGGACAGTTATACGTACCAAAAAAGCCTATCGATTGACGTGTCTTGAATTTAAATTGGATCGGTACTTTTTGAGAAAAATCGTAAAAACCGTCAAAAGTCGCAATTTCTTGTTTTTGCTCCAAAAATTTGAGTTTTTCATAAAAATGTCTAATAATCTATAGAAGTCCAAAGCAAGCCAAAAAGATGCTTTCTGAACAACGAAGTTATGACATGACGTTGCTGTCAATGAGAAAATCAAAACATGTATCCCCCCCCCCTCTATAGTGCAGCACTGGTGGATTTTGTTTTAAATCTTCAGAGGAAAAAGGCTTATTGTCATAAATATATTAATTAAATAAATATATTTTTTCAACTTGTGAATAATTATTTTTCCTTATAATTTCATTTCAGATACATTGTTTTTACAAATATTTCATTTATTAATTTACAATTCCAAATGACTTAAAACTAAATCTGTTTATATAAATTCAGTAGAGACAAATTTTCCATTTCAACGTGTATTAAATATGAAAAAATTTATATAGCCTTAAAAGCCTTATGCATTAAACATACGTTCAATTAATGCTTCACGATATGCAAAACCATCAGCAGGTTGCCAATTTGGTTGAAGTACAGGCATTTCTTCATCTTGTTCTTCGTCTAAGTCATTGTCTGGTAAATTATCATTGAATATCAAGGATATATTATGTAATACAGCACAGGCTACAACAATTGTGGTTGAACAAAGAAGTTTAGTTGTCAGTCCTCTTGACAAACAAGGAAATCGTCGTTTCCAAACACCATAAGTTCTTTCCACTATGATTCGTGTTCTACTTTGAATGTTATTATAGCTGTATCAGTAAAAAAAGTTTAAAATTTAAAAAAATGTTCAGCTGTGGAATGTTAGTTTAGTAAAAATATGACTACACGGAAAACTATTGAATTTACTACAATAACAAAAAATTTATTTAGAAATTAATAGCTGCTTACGTGATTTCTTCATCCGTTACTGGGTTGTTAACTGGCGTCATTAGAAATGATAGACATGGATAGCCAGTATCACCAACTAATACTCCAGTTAGTTGACGTTCTGAATATCTCATGTGAATTCGAGAATTTTGAAAAATTCTACTATCATGAGCACTACCAGGCCATTCTGGCACATATCTAAAAATTCCATTCGTGGACCAACAACCGTCTATAATATATTAAAAAATTATAAATAAAATTTCTAATTATTAATTAAGTCTATAATATTTGTCAAGAAAAAAATTTTTACGAACTTGTACATCTAAGGAAAAATAACCTTTTCGATTTCTGTAAATTTTGTCGACATTTTGAAACCTTGTATGAACTTATCGGATATGAATATAATCAATTGCCCCATCAACACCAGGAATTCCAATAGCTCCATTACCGAATCCCAAATGCTCAAAAAGCCTCTGATTTGCTGATCTACTTTCTTGAGTTTGTGAAATTTGTATAAAATCATTAAGCAAGCTTGCAAGTAAAACGCCTACACGAAAAACAATTCTAGAAACTGTTGGTTGTGAAAATTTCATAGTATCACCCAAAATAAGCTGTAAAAATATTTTTTTCTTTTTATTGAAAAATATATGTACTGCAGATAGAAAAGACTATTTACAAGTAATGAAAGTTAAATATATTAAAAATAAATTTATAGTTATAATAATTATTTATAATTACCTGAAAACTACTAGTTGCATAAAATCGCAATCATATTAGTAATTGAAACACTGGTGGAATAGGTAATCCACGACGATTGACTTTATCAAGATTCTGTTCTATTCGTGGTAATATTCCAAATTTAATACTGATTTTGTCGAATCTAAACCTTTTTTTAAATTCGATGTCTGAATAAAAATCAAAAGGATCTTGTATATCTCGAATATAGCGTTTAGGAATACGTATAATTATCTCTTCATCGTCAGAATCCAAATCTATATCAATATTGATATTATGTAAACCTAAAAAATTCATTATCTTCACACTTTTTTTACCCAAAAAATATTTAAGATCGTCTTAAGTCGACTAAAATTATGACTTAAATAAAACCCTCTTTTTTAAATAAAAAATAAGGTTAACTTCAATAATAATATGGTCTTATTTGACTGTGAACACATAAAAAGTTTTCAATTCTTAAGATCGTCTTAAGCAATGTCTGTGAATATTAATACAACTACACAATCTTAGCTAAGATCAAACTTTTAAGCAAGCCTCAAGATTTCGTTTATGAATCTAAACGCTGTCTTAAGATCATGCTTAAGATGATCTTACATTTAAGACCGGACTGTGAATACCGGCCTAGGTATTAACAAACAAAAATGGTTAGTATGTTTAAAATATATTAATATAATATATATAAAATATATATAAAATAATATATATATATATATATATATATATATATATATATATATATATATATATATATATATATAATATATATATATATATAATATATATATATATATATATATATATATATATATATATATATATATATATATATATATAATATATATATATATATATTCATTATATATGTTTTTATAAACGTTCAGGAATGTTCTATAATATTATTTAACGATAATGGAAATTATTAATTGTTTTATAAAATATAGATAAAGGGTAATATAATACACTAATACAAATGTTAATGTTACAACTTATAACTCTTCCCACATGAGAATGTTGGTGGTCTTCCAGGGAAGGCGACAACTCCTAGATTTGGTGATGTTGAATGAGATGCTGTGATATTGGGTACTTCAGGATGATGTTGCTTTTGATGCAGTCTTTTACTTCTGTATATGATATACGATGATACTGTTATTAGAACAACTGTCCCTAAAAGAATGCTAAATTTATTTATGCTAACTTTATTTATGTCTTTGGCATCGTTATTGTCCATATTATCAGTGATTGTCTTAATAATTGAACCTAGTCCATCAATAAGTTCGCGTTTTGAGCGTTCATTAACATTAATGATATCCAATCTATTCTTTAACTATTCGATTCGTGTATTAAGTATTTGTAGGTTAATATACTTATTATTTACTTCTTTATATCTAATTATAGCTTTTTCTAAGTCCTCTATATTTTATTCTATTTCACTAAGTTTTATAATATGAATAAAATTGAAAGAAGTTTGTATTATTCTGGCATTTCCAATTTTTAATGAATATATGCTTTTAGTCTTTTGTAGGTAGTTAATATTTTCTTTCTGGTTTTAATTTTCCTTTGTGTATTTTGCGTTTATTAGTTTTAAGTGTTATTGATCGATTTCGTGCGTTTTGTATTTTGTGTTTTATTTCGGAGGTGTGTTTTTATCTCGCCTATCGTTTCGTTCGTATACGGTATCTTTATCATTGTGAGTGGGTGTGTCTTGGCGATTAGTGTTAATATTGTCAATATGGTCGTTTCGTTTGTTAAAATGTTTTGTAATTATTTCTTTAATTATTTTAATTTCTTTTGAATGATCTTCGGTGAATTCTGTAGAGGGGTCATTATTAGGATTATTTAAAATTGTTTTGTTCATAAAGCCTTATTTTGCTTCGAACGGAGTAAAGTTAGTTTCTGAATGAATGCTATTGTTGTAGGTGATTAAACTGAGTTTAAGTTTTTCTTCAAAAGTTTCGTTTTTGTTTTCTCTGTCTATGATTCTAAATATTTCTAAAAGGTTTGAGTGAAATCGTTCTACAGGGCTGTTACCTGTACTGTTTTTGGGTGTCGTTGTATAATCGTGAATATTATATAGTTTAAGGAATTCTTTTAAATTAATACTGTTCAATTCTTGAGCTGAATATTTAATTATTTTTATTTAAATGAAAAATGTCAATGTGAATAATTTCAAAAGGGTTACTAGGAATTTCTGTTTTGTTGAATTTTAACTTTAAGGGATGTCTTTCATACTTTGCATGTATTGATAAATGACGTATTTTTGGATTTTATATTGTCGAAATTTTTTCTATTTCGTCTTTACCTCTGTGTTTAGATACACAATGATAATCGGTTATAAGTTTGTTTTGTTCGTCAATGTTTTGAATGTCTTCCAAGAGGGTCATACATCTAATAATTCTATATCGTGAGAAATGAAGATCGTAAATACGGGAAATTTTATTGAAAGTATCGTCATCAGTCATTATGGCTGTTAATTTGGTAGATGAAATGTGTTCTTTGAATATGTCGATAATCGCTTTGTCGTCTAAGTCCAATCGTTCGTCAATTTTTTTTCGTGTTCGTGTTTAGCCAAGAGCTCGTTGAGGGCCCACACATCGGAGTCATAAACTGGCTCATGACAACGTCCCGAATATCAGACACTGCGACGGAGCGGAACTTGTCGTCGGGGATGCAAGAGCCCTGATGAACACATCAAAGGTTCTGCTGTATACTCCCCAGATCTATAACTCCGTTGAAACGGGCAAAATGATCAAAGCTCTTGGAGTGCAGAATACAAACCTGCACACTCAGGAGTGGCGAAGTATCAACAGCACGAGGACCAATGCAGGACATTCCATCGTACTAGAAGTGGATGCAGCGGATCTGCGGGTGATTCAGGACCGAGGGTTTAAATTATACCTCGGGTTTGGTCAAGTCAACCTTAGACCACTGAATACTTCAAAGAGGAAAAAGAATGTCTGATCTTCGGATGCTTCAGATAAACCTCCAGCACAGTAAGGCAGTCTTCTGTCACAATATGCTGAAAAGGGGAATTTCCATAGCTCTGGTCCAGGAACCTTGGGCTGTGAACCATTAGAGTCTTGGACTAGGAGATACTAGAGGGCAAATTATTTACGATAAAACCTCGGAGAGACCCAGAACTTGCATTTATGCAAGAAAGGACATCAATGTCTTGCCGCTGTTAGAGTTTTGTCTGATCTCTCAGACAAAACCAGGAACCTTGGGCTGTGAACCATTAGAGTCTTGGACTAGGAGATACTAGAGGGCAAATTATTTACGATAAAACCTCGGAGAGACCCAGAACTTGCATTTATGCAAGAAAGGACATCAATGTCTTGCCGCTGTTAGAGTTTTGTCTGAGAGATCTAACAGCGGTAAAAGTAAAATACAACATGAATGGATGCACCCGAGAGATTCTCCACCAGCATCAACAGAGATGGAAGACCTGATCCAGTATTGTGAGGCAAAAGACCACCAACTGATCATGGGATGCGATGCAAACGCTTATCACACTGCATGGGATAGCACAAACACAAATGCAAGAGGTGAGGACCTCTTTGATTATATCATAGCTAACAACTTAGATTTAGTTAATCAAGGCAACAAGCTGACTTTTATTGTCAACTTGTTGGTGGAATGAGTGCCTAAGGAGTCAGAGGCGAAAAGTTCGCCAGCTATTTAACAGAGCAAGGAGGGTAGGGAACTGGGATAACTACCATGAAGCCCTTACCGAATACAAAAGATCTCTGTAGAAAGCCAAAATGGACTCATGGAGAAAGCTCTGTCAAGATGTTGAAAACACATATGTGGAAGCAAGATCCCACCGTATTCTGACGAAGAAACCTGCTGACACCAACGGGTCACTTCGTAAACCCGATGGTGAGTTTACTAGCTCCGCGATGGATACACTCGAGATATTGATCAGGAATCGTTTTCCGGATTCGGTGGCAGTAGACGGTGAAAATCCTTCTCAAGAAGAAGAGAAGTAGAATTGGAGCCTGAGAGTGAACAGCTTACTGACGAACATAAACCAAAAAGGATACTACACACTGGGATACGCGGACAACATTCTAATTTCAATCCAGGAACCCTGTGGAGGCACAATCTCGGAGCTTATGCAAAACGCTCTTAGAATCGCACAGGAATGGTGTATCAATCAGAGATTGAAAATTAACCCTGGTAAGACCGCACTAATTC
The DNA here is from genome assembly GCA_963920215.1 of Nineta flava. Taxonomy (NCBI): domain Eukaryota; kingdom Metazoa; phylum Arthropoda; class Insecta; order Neuroptera; family Chrysopidae; genus Nineta; species Nineta flava. Next base: position 52,009,801 of record OY986042.1, on the reverse strand, counting down.
CGTTCACTCGGAAAAGGAAAGTGGATAATATAAAACCACCCATCCTCTTCGGTGAAAGACTACAGATCACAAGGAAAGCCAAGTTCTTAGGAGTACTGTTGGACTCTAAACTAACATGGAACCCTCATCTAGAATACATAACAAATAAGAGCAAATCTTCTCTCATGCTTTGCAAGAGAGCATGTGAAAAAGTCTGGGGTCTAAAACCCAAAATGATCCACTGGCTTTACACAACAGTAGTTAGGCCCATTATAACCTATGTTGCTGTAGTGTGGTGGCCAAAAGTTAACCGGTTACAGCATGTAAAAAACTGTCAAAATCCAAAGACTGGCCTGTTTGTGCATCACTGGATCCACGAGCAGTACACTTACAGCTGCCATGGAAGTCATACTGGAGCTGCTTCCGCTAGGCATCGTAATAATAGCTGAAGCGAGATCCAGCGCCTATAGACTGACTTGCTATAATAACTGGATTAATAAAAATCAGGTTGGATGTGCAAGGATCGTGGGAACATCATTTATCTAGTACACCGTTCTTGAAATGGGCAGGATATACTTCCCAAGACATACTCTTTCTCAAAACCTTTCACTGTATTATGTGATAGGGCCATGTGGTTGGAGGGAGAACCACCCTACCTCAAGAAAGGAATCGTCTGGTTTACAGACGGATCCAAAACTGAAGAAGAGACTGGGGCGGAAATCTACGGTGAGAAACCTATGAAAACATAAGCCTCAACATAGGGAAATATGCCACCGTCGTCCAAGCAGAAGTTTACGACATAGTGGCTTGCATCCGTGAGAACCTACGTAGAGGCTACATAAACCAGAACGTATGTATTCTTTCGGACAGTCAAGCTGCTTTAAAAGCTTGTTTGGAACTGAGGTCACCTCAAGGGTAGTCAAGGATTGTCTAGAGGAACTTCTGAAACTGGCAAAACGGAACAATGTTAAATTGATCTGGGTGCCGGGTCACAGTGGTTTCGAAGGATACGAAAAAGCGAATACCTTAGCAAAGAAGGGCGGTGGAATGCCCTTCATAGGTCCAGAGCCTATTTTAGGAATTCCAAGGACTGCAATGTAACAAGGAGGCTATCTCTCAATGCACTGAGGCTGAACAGGATGCATCTACGAAGGGTTGCTGGATTCATTACCGGGCATTGTCCCCTGCGGAAGCATCTGCACGCAATGGGACTCCATAACGGGTCCATTATGTGCAGATTGTGTGGCAAGGAGGAAAAAACATTCAGCCACATAATCTTTGACTGCGAATCTCTGGGTTACAGCAGATACAGGATATTCGATGCATCTCACCCTGAATATATGAACCTTCGGGAGAACCTAATAAGCAAGCTCCCGGCTATTGCTGACATATGGGAGAAGCGAATCTCGTCAGACTGAAGTAGAAGGGGGAGCACAATGGGCCATAAAGTCGATGTGCAATAGTTTTTTACCCCAATATAAAAGCCCCTGAAACAAAAGTTGTAGGGCACAAAATTTTATATGAAAATGATATCGTCACTTTTTTCACTAGAATCATAACTAACAGAGTTATATAGTGGTTAGAAGCTAGGGGATGATAATAAAAACTAGAACAAATCATAAGTTGCGGAAAAATTTATATATTCATAAATTTTTTTTATTTACTTATTAAGAAAATTATAAACTTTAATTTTAGAGAGATTTTTTTTTTATATCCAATTATGTAAAAGTTAATAACATTTAAATTTTTAAATTGGCGATTTTTTATAGTAAAATGATTCGAAATTTATTTTTTTATTTTTTATTATATTCTTCGTCGAATTCAAAAAAAGCCCCCTACAGTTTCTTTTTATCTTAATTACCGACGTAGGTATTGGCGAGTGCAACTTATCTCTGTAATTTATCTTATCTCTTACGATGCCTTTGGTGATACAAAGAAATAGCAGTATAAGTCCGCACCGTACTAACTCGGCACTCTCATCCAGGCGTTAGTTAGTCACCCTGCTGCGTGTTTGTCTAAGCTACTTTGTCTCATAACAATTCCCTATAACTCTGTCTCTGCTCTTTTAAAGCCTATCTTAGCTGTAAGTGCGACAGAGAAGTAAGAGCTTGCACTACATTTCTTAGCAATAAATCTAATTTTATATACTTACATATGCAGATAAGAAAGTAAGATCTATGATGAATTAATCTTATAAAATGTTAATAGAAAATAAAAATTTAGAAGAAACTGAAAAAATGAAAGTGCGATCAGAAATGTTGACAGATATTTAAGTATGTCCCAAAATATTACAGTTCCTCATATCCTTTTCGGTCGATTGCTAAAAAGAAGTGCTCATTGTCTACAAAAATAAATATGTAGGTAAAATAACATTTACCAAACTTATTGAAAAATTTTTTATTATAGTACATGCTACTGAAGAGATATTAATTTATTATACTAGAAAAAGTACATTTGATTTTTAAATCCGTAAATTTAATAACTCATTTTAAAATTTTTCGAAGTCAATTTCTATCTCATCAGGTGAACTGCCATTCCTAACAGCTAGTCTTTCTTTTTCTTCTTCTTCTGCATGTGTTTCTTCTTCTTCATTTCCATCATCGTTGTCTTCGAGAGCAATGAGTACTTTGAAGTATTCAACTAAATCTAGCTGAAAAACAGTTGGTTTTACAGCTACAAAAAACCTGTCACAAATACAATGAAAGATTAACAATATACTTTTATTCTTTGAGCAAATTAGAATAATAGAAGTTAATGTAAATTGTAGCTTATTTTTTCTATTAATTCTTTTGGTGCTGGTTCGGTCGCTGACATTATTGGTATCATCATGAACAAGGTTGTTCTCCAACCCCAATCGTCAGGATTCAAATTGTTGCCTAACCACTGTTGGATTTGATAGTATACTCGTTTAGTATATTATCGTAGGGCATGATTCCGTCGGTGGTAATGAAGCTAAGACGACTTCTTTTTTAAAAGCAGCAGCGGATGACGTAAATATATTGTATATTTAATTACCAATTGTCAGTTCTTCTTGATTGCTTTGACCATATAAATCTAATATCATCTTTTCAGCTACAGAATACAGTTCATCAATTGGCTCATAGAACACAGAATTCAATTCTTGCAAATCAGGTTTCTTCTTCAATATAGATATGATACTTTTTTTTCCTTTCTTAAAAATTGCGCTTGTGGTATCGTAACCAGCGAAAGCATCTGCAAACAGTAAAAACGGCTTTAAATTCCTATCATTTTGCGTGGAATAAATAACATTTGCTTGTTTTCCTGGAGTCATTTTATAAAATTAAATTATATCGTCATCGGAGACAAGAGAGATCAAGACAATTAGTAAATCAATATCATTGCCTACTATCGTGACTGCTTCATTTCTACTACTTTTTAAATCTATTGCAGTTTTTACAATCATAAGATCGGCATCTTAAGAATCTATACTAGTGTTAATACCGCGTTTACGGAGGTTATCACTCAGTAAATCAACAAACTGTTTTTTATTTGCAACATTCGATAGAAATTTTTTTTGAGTCAAGGTCATGAGATTATCTTTGGAAATATCAACATCTGCAGTAACGCATTTTTTTTTTCTACGATACCTTTCATTAGACTTGATTCCCATAGTTTACCTGGAATAGCCATCGAATATGACGGTCACATTGGACCCGAAATGTTTTTTAATAAATGAATAATAAATGCTGAAAATATCAGAATACTTCTTTCCATGTGGCCAAACTACGCTATGCAACAGCATAGCGTAACAATTCATGTAACTATTCAGATTTAGCTGTTTTCCTCAATAATCCATGTTTGTCAAATAAGCTAAGAGGAAATGGAGATAACTCATATTTCAATGCGTTACTTGTTTCTTCAGCATTACCATGGAAAAATGCCGAAATCCTTTGAATCAACAATAATGAATCAACAGCAACAAAACTATCACCAATATGCATACCATCTTTAGAAGCTGCAAGATGGTTTTTACCAACCATCGTAGCCATACCTTGCAATCCAACTTCTATTGCCATATGAAAATTAATTACTCGAAAGTGACACTAATGACGTCCTTACATCAAATGGATTTCGCGTATCAAACCAGAATAGAAATTTTTTAATTCTTGCTTCATCTTTCGTTATCCTGCTTTTTGAAATATCAATATGTTGCTCACTATTATTTGATTCAATGTTGCAGTTAGTCTCTAAGCATTCCATAATTTTGAATGCTGATGGCATTGCTATTAAATATCGTGATACAACACTCGAAGTCACACCTCTTCCATGTTTTAAATCCGTTCCAAAGAAACGATTAAGGGTCTGCTCAATAACCATATCCGACCAAATTCCAGCCCATGCTTTATCTGATCTACGAATGGTAAAAAATCCTTCCTTCGTGAATTCATCAAATTCAAGTGAGTCCATAATCAACTCTAGGTTCACCATTTCTTGCAGATAGATTTGAGTGTATTTAGCATACTAGTAATGTCCACTTGCATGAAAAAATGGCAACATTTGTTTTTCGCTTTGTAAGTGCAGCTCTCAATTACCTGAACGTTCAGCTTCCAAAAATTGCAATGTAATAATAATGCTTTTAAAATACTGAACCCATAATTTGAATGTTGGACCATTTTCTTCTAACACTACCAGCTTCTGTACAATCTGTTCACATATATCAGTAATCAGTGGTTGCTCATCGTAGTCTGTAAGAAGTAGGGGTTCTGAATCCCATTCGCTAAACAGATTTTTAATGGAATCTTGGAATTCCTCAGAAAGGTTAAAGCTTCTGCAAATTATAATTCCGAGTGCGGTGAATGACATTATATGAGCTCGTAACGCTCTTGCATAAGCATGACCTGTTAAAATTTTCTTTACTGAATCTGCTGCATATGCAGTTGACCATTCCACTCTTCAGTCTTCAATTCCACTCTCGGACAAAATGTAACTAATTGCTCCTAGGTATGACATTAATAAGTGGAATCCACCAAGACGAACGACGATATTTTCTAGTTCTTCGCTTTTTGATTCTTCTACTATTGACAGAGCTGTGGCATTTAATTGTTGATCATACGTGACAAAACATGTCTGTATATTGAGCTTGCGGGTTTCCGCTTCTGCATAGTGTAAAGAACTGTTTAATGTAGTCAAGTTTGATGGTGGTTCATTAATAAATGGTAAACAAACAATTTGTGACATTGTAAAGGAAATTCTGGTAGATATAACTTCCATATACCCTTTCCATGATGGTACTTTATTAATATGGAAGAATTTGGCCCAAAGATATGCAGAATAAGAATAAAGATTATTAAAATAATCAAAGAGAAATCTAGGGTTTTTGAAATTACGTTTCAAATTTTGCCCCAATTCCCAGACCAATTGTTTGTATTTTATAAATACGTATTTTGACTACATGTAGTCATCATCAGTATGAATTAGCTAATCGTAACTATCTTTGGGATATGGATTCAGAGATATGTTGCTTGTTCTGTCCTTTTATACGATTTGACTGAGGATATAATCTGACCTGAGGATTATTTAAGTTGACTGCCTAACGGATTAGGTATGTGATGATCCTCACCTATTTATTGGCGGTATTCTTTGGTGGCTATGCGGCGTTTGTTTTGTCATTAAAGTGAGGATATCGAAGTTAACCTTGACATTAAGGTATTAGATTTTTTTTTTGAAAAGTGGTTTAATTTTATTAAATCAGAATTTGGAATTGGGCCATTGTCTAAATTCATTATCTGTTTTCTCAATTTGTATATGTAGATACTTTCGTATGCACCAGATGTTCTTTGATTCGAATTCCGATTTACGACAACTTTGACCACCATAAATTTTCGAACAGTTTTGACACCATATATGCCCGATGGTTTTTCATTACTAATTTTATCTTTAGGGTTGCCCAGTAACTGTTTAATTTTATTTTTACTAACATGCGCTGTTTTTAGGTTGTGGTACCTTAATTCTTTAGTGATTTTATTTGTTCATGGGCGGAAGTATATTAGTTTGCACCATTTAGTTTGTTCAACGTTGCCAGTCTCTGGTGTTAGTGCGGTGGAATTGTTTCGTGCAATTTTAAATTTATGTTAGAGTCAAAGCCATTAAAGATTGCAACTTGTTTAATGCGGTTTATTTCTTTTTTTCGATCTACAAATTGGTTTTGAGATATCTCGAGTCGAAATGCTGTTGCATAGCGTAGTTTGGCCACATGGAAAGAAGTATTCTGATATTTTCAGCATTTATTATTCATTTATTAAAAAACATTTCGGGTCCAATGTGACCGTCATATTCGAGGGCTATTCCAGGTAAACTATGGGAATCAAGTCTTATGAAAGGTATCGTAGAAAACAAAAATGCGTTACTGCAGATGTTGATATTTCCAAAGATAATCTCATGACCTTGACTCTAAATTTCTATCTAATATTGCAAATAAAAAACAGTTTGTTGATTTACTGAGTGATAACCTCCGTAAACGCGGTATTAACACTAGTATAGATTCTTAAGACGCCGATCTTATGATTGTAAAAACAGCAATAGATTTAAAAAGTAGTAGAAATGAAGCAGTCATGATAGTAGGCAATGATATTGATTTACTAATTGTCTTGATCTCTCTTGTCTCCGATGACGATATAATTTAATTTTATAAAACGACTCCAGGAAAACAAGCAAATGTTATTTATTCCACGCAAAATGATAGGAATTTAAAGCCGTTTTTACTGTTTGCAGATGCTTTCGCTGGTTACGATACCACAAGCGCAATTTTTAAGAAAGGAAAAAAAAGTATCATATCTATATTGAAGAAGAAACCTGATTTGCAAGAATTGAATTCTGTGTTCTATGAGCCAATTGATGAACTGTATTCTGTAGCTGAAAAGATGATATTAGATTTATATGGTCAAAGCAATCAAGAAGAACTGACAATTGGTAATTAAAGATACAATATATTTACGTCATCCGCTTCTGCTTTTAAAATAGAAGTCGTCTTAGCTTCATTACCACCGACGGAATCATGCCCTACGATAACATACTAAACGAGTATACTATCAAATCCAACAGTGGTTTGGCAACAATTTAAATGCTGACGATTGGGGTTGGAGAACAATCTTGTTCATGATGATACCATTAATGTCAGCGACCGAACCAGCACCAAAAGAATTGATAGAAAAAATAAGCTACAATTTTCATTTCTAATTTACTCAAAGAATAAAAGTATATTGTTAATGTTTCATTGTATTTGTGACAGGTTTTTTGTAGCTGTAAAACCAACTGTTTTTCAGCTAGATTTAGTTAAATACTTTAAAAGTTCGTTGCTCTCGAAGACAACGATGATGGAAATGAAGAAGAAGAAACACATGCAGAAGAAGAAGAGAAAGAAAGAGAAAGGTTAGCTGTTAGGAATGGCAGTTCACCTGATGAGATAGAAATTGACTTCGAAAAATTTTAAAATGAGTTATTAAATTTACGGATTTAAAAATCAAATGTACTTTTTCTAGTATAATAAATTAATATCTCTTTAGTAGCATGTACTATAATAAAAAAATTTTTCAATAAGTTTGGTCAATGTTATTTTACCTATATATTTATTTTTGTAGACAATGAGCACTTCTTTTTAGCAATCGACCGAAAAGGATATGAGGAACTGTAATATTTTGGGACATACTTAAATATCTGTCAACATTTCCGATCGCACTTTCTTTTTTTTCCGTTTCTTCTAAATTTTTATTACCTATTACGATTTTATAAGATTAATTCATCACAGATCTTACTTTCTTATCTGCATATGTAAGTATCCGATCAAAAACATAAATGTAAAAAAGGGCCGAGTTGCTCCTTAAAAAGTGATGATATCCCAATTAAAGAGCCGAGCTATTTATAAATTAAATAGTGAAAACTGAAATGTAAGAATGTAAGTGCAAAGTAAAATGAAATAAAAATTTAGTTGAAATAATTTATTTCGTAAGTTTTCTCTTATTTATATATATATATATATATATATATATATATATATATATATATATATATATATATATATATATATCAATCATCAAGCCCTTTCATTTGAAACCATATTATAGGGGTTTATGAGGAAATTTTAAAACCGCATTTGCGGCGGCCGCCATATTGGATTAAAAATAACGTCACTTTATATACTGTGTTTCGCTCATCAAGCCCTTTCATTTGATAACCACATCATATAGGTTAATGTGGAATTTATATAATGCCATTTGCGGCGGCCGCCATATTGCATTTAGAATGACGTCACTTTACTTATTATGTTTCACTCATCAAGCCCTTTCATTTGATACCCATATCATAGAGGTTAATATGGAAATTGTAAATCTCCATTTCCGGCGCCCGCCATATTGGATTTTGAATGACATCACTTTACTTATTGTGTTTGGCTCATCAAGCCCTTTTATTTGATACCCTTATCATAGGGGTTAATTTGGAAATTTTAAATTGCTTTTGCAGCGGCCGCCATATTCGATTTAAGATGACATCCTACACTAATGTAGATATCTAAATAATTTTGAGTCGGCGCCAGCAAATCACCATCGACATGGAAAAAGAATGGATCTGATTTTCGGTTAAAAGTATAAATTGCCCATTAACGAATTTGACCTTACTTTTTTGTTCTAGAACACACACACACAAATTACCTGTTTATCTGTTTTCGTTCTTGGGTTATTGCGTCCACAGACAGACGGACGGACATGCGGAAACAGCCGAAATGGGCCATTTTATAAACAAGCATTTATGTCAAGGAATAATATTTTCAAACGTTATAAAGTCGGGACTAAACTTAATATACCATCAAGATTATTAAAATAATCAAAGAGAACTCTAGGTTTTTTTGAAATTATATTTCAAATTTTGCCCCTATTCCTAGAACATTTGTTTGTATTTTATAAATACGTATTTCGACTACAATGTAGTCATCATCAGTATGAATTAGCTAATCGTAACTATCTCTGGGATATGGATTCAGAGATATGTTGCTTGTTGCTAATTTGGTGCCTGTGTCACAATGAGATAAAAAAATTCTGTCCTTTTATACGATTTGGCTGAGGGTATAATCTGACTTGAGGATTATTTAAGTTACCTGACTACTGGAATAGGTGTGTGGAAAGCCCCACATATTTATTGGCGGTATTCTTTGGTGACTATGCGGCGTTTGCTTTGTCACTAAAGTGAGTGTACCTACGTTAACTTTGACATTCAGGTATTGGATTTTTATTTTTGAAAATGGTTTAATTTTATTAAATCAGAATTTGGAATTGGGCCATTGTTTAAATTCATTATCTGTTTTCTCCATTTGTATATGTAGATGCTTTCGTATGCATCTAATTCTGTGGGGTTTTGTACCGATTTAAGTAGTTTTAGATTCGATTTATCAATTTTATGGTTGTTCTCAATAACGTGCGCCGCTATACAAGATTTTTCGGTTTTCCCAAATTTCACATGAGCCAGATGTTCTTTGATTCGAATACCGATTTGGCGACGACTTTGACCAACGTAAATTTTCGAAGTGTTTTGACAATTGACACCATATATGCCCGATTGTTTTTCATTACTAATTTTATCCTTAGGGTTGCTCAGTAACTGTTTGATTTTATTTTTACTAACAAGCGCTGTTTTTAAGTTGTGGTCCCTTAATTCACGAGTGATTTTATTTGTGCATGGACGGAAGTATGTTAGTTTGCACCATTTAGTTTGTTCACCGTTGCCAATTTCTGGTATTAGTGCGGTGGAATTGTTTCGTGCAATTTTAAATTTAGTTCTGCGGACCAAATTATTTATTATGTTAGAGTCGAAGCCATTAAAGATTGCAACTTGTTTAATGTGGTTTATTTCTCTAACGTAATTTTTCTTGGACAATGGGACTTTCAGTAGCCTGTTTACCAAAAAATTGAAAATAGCCATTTTGTGTTGAGGTGGGCTGTTCGAATCGGCTGTAATGTATCGTTCAGTGTGTGTAGGTTTTCTGTAGATATCGAATTCTAATTTATTAGTGTCGTTATTTTTCATAATTTTTATATCTAAAAACGGATTCGAGCCTCCTTGTTCTATTTCGGTTGTAAATTCTATCGATGGGTACATTTTATTTAAGTTCTCTAAAAATGTTTGGGAATTTTCTTTGTTCGTATCAAAAATAGTAAAGATATCATCGACGGATCTGTTCCATACAGTTGGAAAATAATTGAAATCTTTTTTGGCTTTTTCTTCAAGATCTGTCATGAAGATATTACTTAGGAACGGAGACAATGGATTACCCATACTTGTTCCAAATGTTTGCTTGTAGTATTTACCTTCGAAAGTAAACACATTTTGTCTCATGCAAAGCCGTGTTAGTTTCAGATATTCACTTATTTCATCTGCGGGTATTCCTTTATTTGTTAGCCATTTTTCTAGTATTTTTATTGCGTCTGGTATTGGGACGCTTGGGTATAATGCTTTTACATCGAAAGACATTAAAACTGAATCTGGTTGTAAATTAATATCGTTGATTTTTTCGATTAATTCGATACTATTCTTGACTGAAAATGAATTTAATTGATTTAGTGATTGAAATTGGGTTACTAGCCATTTTGAAATTTTGTAGGTTGGAGAATTTATGCCTGATACTATTGGTCGCATTGATCCATCTTTTTTGTGAATTTTTGGTAGGCAATATAGTCGCGGTATTGTAGGATTTGAACATTGTAATTGAAATTTCAGTTGTTTTGAAATTAACTTTGGGCATGAGTTGATGGTATCTTTTACGTCATTTATAAATGTTGACGTTGGATCAGTTCTTTGGATTCGATATGAATCTTCGTCGAGCATTTTGTTGACTTTATCCGAGTAATCTTGTTTACTCATTATTACAATTGCGTTGCCTTTGTCCGCTTTTAGATAGTGTACCTGTCCTTATTTTAGTGATTTGACAGTTTTTGTGTTATTGTCGCGCTTATTGTCATTCTTATTATTTTTGAGCAATTCTTTCTAATTTGGGTTTTTGTTGCTTCGTCTTTCAATTTTATACCTGTTTCGATATCTACTACTAGACTTTCGGACGGCGCTGTTTTTGTTGAATTGCAAAATTTAGTCCTTTATTTAATAATTTGGTTTCTGATTCTGTGAATTTTTCATTTGTTAGATTATAAACTAACTGTTGTTTGTCAAGTTTACAAGTTGGTTTATTCGTGTTTGAGCTACGTTTGAGAATCATGAATTTTTTGTGAAGTTTTGTAGTTTTTTCTTTTTGTTTATGCTTAGTGACAATTTGAATTTGCCGATTAGACTGAAAAGGTAATTTTTGGTGTTCTTCCCCATTTTCTGAGTTGTTTCGTTTGAAAAATTTTTCAAACGAAAGTTTTCCAATTTTTCCTATAAATTTAAAGTTAAAACAGGTTGAATGAAAAAGACCGATCCAAAACTTTTTTTTTGATAAATTTGAACAAATTTCTTTGTTGAAAATTTTTAACAATTACTGTTATCCCTTTGAAGTATTCTAAAGTAACGATTACAATCTAACGTGCAAAATACATTTATAGTAAATATTACATTTATACTGAACGTGTCATCCAATCAGATAGCCGCAAACACCTATCAAACGCTAACGTGCTGTCAAACGGTGGCGTGCTGTAATATTTAAAGTATATGACTAAAAAAAATTTGTGTTTTTTCCCATTTTTTCGGATGTTCCGTTGGGAAAATTGAATTTTTTCGATCTACAAATAGATTTGAGATATTTCGCGTCGAATGAAAACAATCGCGTTCTTCTCAAATGCCTGGAAATGCCTTATACTTAAACAAAAATTTAATTTTTGATTTTTCATATGTTCCGTTGCGAAAATTAAATTTTCCCAAAGATTCTTATTTAAGGTATCCAAAAATCCGCGTCGAATGCAAAAAACCGCATCCTTCTAGCATTTCTGGAAGTGGAGCAACAAAGTTTTAAAAAATCGTGCACAAATCCCACAAGTGGTGTGTGCTACATTTTAGTATAAATATAAAATAAATCGACCAATCAGAGAGCATCAATATTTTCTATGTTAATTTTATCAAAACAAAAATGCAAAAATTTTCCATTTCCCGATATAAATTTTGTGGTTTGATAATTTTCCTTTCGGTTTGGTCACTATATCTAACTGTTTGCCAAATATCAACTTTTAAGGACTTATGGTCTAGGCCCTGGAATTATGGTCCTGTATCGCCAAGAATTGTAGCCGTTCCCGTTTTTTAACGACTTTTGAATGCGAATAACTTTTTAACCGTATATTTCTTAACGGTGATTGAAAAAACAGTCTCTTATAATTCACTCCCAAATAGCTTATATTCGAAAAATATGCACTATTACTCGTTTCGTTCAGAAGATATTTCGGGGTCAAATCTGCTCTGATATTTTCTGTAGTAATAGTACTGTAAGTGCAAAGGCAAAAGACCCCTTAAACTCGGCCTGACGCACTATCGTGCTCTAGATATAAAATTAGATTTATTGCTAAGAAATGTAGTGCAAGCTCTTACTTCTCTGTCGCACTTACAGCTAGGATAGGCTTTAAAAGAGAGGAGACAGAGTTATAGGGAATAGTTATGAGACAAAGTAGCGTAGACAAACACGCAGCAGTGTGGCTAACTAACGCATGGATGAGAGTGCCGAGTTAGTACGGTGCGGACATATACTGCTATTTCTTTGTATCACCAGTGGCATCGTAATAGGCACTACAAACGTGCAACATTGAACAGCAACATTTTACAGCAACCTAGCATGTTGCTGTGTGTGTATAGTGGTTGCAGCAACAAAAAACATGTCCTTGAACGGTTGCTGTAAAATCAAAATTATTTGATATTTTGTAGGAGGTGTTTAATATTCCTGTACAAATTCGTCGTCTGTAGCGAAATTGCAGCATATTATCTCTAAAATGTAATGTTAATATTTTTTTATGTTTTATTACATAGATTTAACTTTATATATATAGTATATAATATATAAGCATATACTAATAACTAAATACTTTATTATTTTTATAGTTTTATAGGTATGTCACTGTAGATACATAAACTAAGATAAATAAATTAGATACAAATTAAATGAGACAGATAGAGACAAGATGACAAGTGATTGAATTTCTAGTATATCATAAATAAACTATACAAATTAAATGAGATAGACAGAGACATGATGAGAAATGATTGAATTTGAGTTCAATGTTGCTGCAACAATGTTCTTCGTCAATTCCGTACTTAAGAGATAAGATTAATTACAGATATAAGTTACACTCACCAATATCTACGTCGGTAATTAAGATAAGAAGAAACTGTAGGGGGCTTTTTTTTGAATTCGACGAAGAATATAATATAAAAAAAAATTAATTTCGAATCATTTTACTATAAAAAATCGTCAATTTAAGAATTTAAATCTTAATAACTTTTACATAATTGGATATAAAAAAAAAATCTCTCTAAAATTAAAGTTTATAATTTTCTTAATAAATAAATTTAAAAAAAATTATGGATATATAAATTTTTCAGAAACTTATGATTTTTTAAAGTTTTTATTATCATTCCCTAGCTTCTAACCACTTTATCTCTGTTAGTTTTGATTCTAGCGAAAAAAGTGACGATATCATTTTCATATAAAATTTTGTACCCTATAACTTTTGTTTGAGTTTTTCTTTTCTTACTCTGCTCCTTTTTTCCTAAATTTGAAAAAAAACACTTTCTTTATTTTTCATCCCTTCTCGGGGGTTATTTTTAAAAAAAATTTTGGTATTTATTTCAAAATTCGTATTTAAAGGTATATTTTCTTGAAATATATGGATCATCTCCTGCAACTCTCTAAGATCTAGAGCACGGTAGTACGAAAGGCCGAGTTTAAGGGGTTTTTTGCCTTCGCGCTTACAGTACTATTACTTATTGAAAAATCAGAGTTGATATGAGCCCGAAATATCTTCTGAACGAAACGAGCTACAGTGCTGATTTTTCGAATATACGCTATTTAGGGAATTCTGAGAGAACAAGTTTTTGCTTTTCGTTAAGAAATAAACGGTTAAAAAGTTTTAAATTAAATTAAATACTGATATGAAAAAATTAACTCGTCAACCAGGAATCGAACCTCGGGCCTCTGGATAACTAGTCCAGTATGCTTCCGCTACACCAAAGACGATTGTGACGTGATAGCCAACTTTTTCATATTATTCTAATTTTTTATTTATTTAGACAGTATTATTTCTGTAGAAGTGATTTATTTATTTTATATTTGTTTATTTGTGTATACTTTCGCGTCAACATAACGATGTTTGTCCAAATTCCTTTCGGTTACGTATGACAAACTGTAGAAGACTTTAGCGTATACTCCGACGAATTTCATTGTCATTGAATTTTTAATTAAATTAAATACTGATATGAAAAAATTAACTCGTCAACCAGGAATCGAACCTCGGGCCTCTGGATAACTAGTCCAGTATGCTTCCGCTACACCAAAGACGATTGTGACGTGATAGCCAACTTTTTCATATTATTCTAATTTTTTATTTATTTAGACAGTATTATTTCTGTAGAAGTGATTTATTTATTTTATATTTGTTTATTTGTGTATACTTTCGCGTCAACATAACGATGTTTGTCCAAATTCCTTTCGGTTACGTATGACAAACTGTAGAAGACTTTAGCGTATACTCCGACGAATTTCATTGTCATTGAATTTTTAATTAAATTAAATACTGATATGAAAAAATTAACTCGTCAACCAGGAATCGAACCTCGGGCCTCTGGATGACTAGTCCAGTATGCTTCCGCTACACCAAAGACGATTGTGACGTGATAGCCAACTTTTTCATATTATTCTAATTTTTTATTTATTTAGACAGTATTATTTCTATAGAAGTGATTTATTTATTTAATATTTGTTTATTTGTGTATACTTTCGCGTCAACATAACGATGTTTGTCCAAATTCCTTTCGGTTACGTATGACAAACTGTAGAAGACTTTAGCGTATACTCCGACAAATTTCATTGTCATTGAATTTTTAATTAAATTAAATACTGATATGAAAAAATTAACTCGTCAACCAGGAATCGAACCTCGGGCCTCTGGATAACTAGTCCAGTATGCTTCCGCTACACCAAAGACGATTGTGACGTGATAGCCAACTTTTTCATATTATTCTAATTTTTTATTTATTTAGACAGTATTATTTCTGTAGAAGTGATTTATTTATTTTATATTTGTTTATTTGTGTATACTTTCGCGTCAACATAACGATGTTTGTCCAAATTCCTTTCGGTTACGTATGACAAACTGTAGAAGACTTTAGCGTATACTCCGACGAATTTCATTGTCATTGAATTTTTAATTAAATTAAATACTGATATGAAAAAATTAACTCGTCAACCAGGAATCGAACCTCGGGCCTCTGGATAACTAGTCATTGAATTTTTAATTTAATTAAATTAAATTCGGAGTATACGCTAAAGTCTTGTACAGTTTGTCATACGTAACCGAAAGGAATTTGGACAAACATCGTTATGTTGACGCGAAAGTATACACAAATAAACAAATATTAAATAGGTTAAAAAGTTATTTCGGTGCAAAAACCGTAAAATAGCGGGAACGCCTATAATTTTCTTTGGACAGGATAAAAACGTAGAGCCTACACCAGATATCCTTTAAAGATGATATTTGGCAAATAGTTAGGTCTAATACCCAAGGCACAGGGAAATTATGAACTCATGAAATTTATATCGGGAAATGGAAAATTTTTGCATTGTTGTTTTGATAAAATTATCATAAGATATATTGCTGCTCTATGATTGGTTCATATTTTCTATATATATATATATATATATATATATATATGTCGGAGTTTCATAATTGGGAGTATAATCGTTTGAACCAGTATATATGTTGTCAGGCATTGTTGTTTTTATAAAATACAAACACTTACCAATTTCCAATAGCACAGAAAACTGCATTTTCACAATGACTCACTAGTCTCCAATAATACCCGGTGTCCCGCACTTTCACAATCAGTAATTACAAATAGTTGGTTCAATCTACGACACAGTAAGTTGGCTCCAGTTAACAATACAGATACAACACGAATAATACTAACAAATGCCATACCACGATTATCTCATCAATAAACATAATTAATTATACTAGTCTAAAAGGGCTACCAACAATCCAAACGCTATCTCCATGTGACCTTTCAGCAGAATTCAGTTGATACTAATACGCAACTGCACGATACGGTCTGTACTGGGGCGCTGTCCTCTCAGCACTCATCTTTTCTTGATCTCCGTAAAAGTTATTGAAAAAACGATCATTCTACTACTACCCCTACGTTATGGTATAACATCAAAAAAGGTCTCTTTACATTCGTACCGTTCAATTTGCGTCTAGGTAGAGACCGCATGTCCCGTCCAACCGAACCCTTACTTACTGTGTTAATTGATAATCTTAAAGGAATTATTCTTTATTGCACTTATAATAGACAATTTATTTTATTCTAAGAATGTATAAGTATCGATAATATCTAATTTCCGGGCCTCTATGTCTGGCGGATCCTTTTATGTCGGACATACTGTAATAAATAATCCCTTTTCTTAAAAAATAGTTTTATAGCATTTATAAATGTAAGTGTTTAAAATCTCCAAATGTGAATTTGTCCTTTGCCCAAATTCAACCTCCGACATATATATATATATATACTTAAAATTTAGCAACACACCACATGTGAGATTTGTTCACGATTTTTTAAAACTTTGTTGCTCCCCTTCCAGAAATGCTAGAAGGATGTGGTTTTTTGCGTTCAACGCGGAATTTCAGAAACTATGAATCAGAATCTTTGGGAAAAATTAATTTTCCCAACGGAACATATGGAAAACCAAAAATTAAATTTATGTGTCCAAGTTTGGGCCACTCCCTGACATTTTTGAAGGATGCGAATTTTTGCATTCGACTAGGGATATCTTACACCTATTTGTAGATCGAAAAATTCAATTTTCTCAACGCAACATCCGAAAAAATGGGAAAAAAAAATTTGGTTATAGTGTTTTCGACATGGTTGTTTGATCAGATATAGGCAACAGATTTTGGCAATATGGCAATATGAGTACATTTATTCAAATATTATAAGCCTTTATTAGCAATTTTCCTCCAAAGGAAATGCAGCTAATGTTTTTGCTCCAATTTTTGAATTGCGTCAATTTTTGCGACAATTGCGTCAATTTTCGAATATACATCAGACAGGCGGA
Source organism: Nineta flava (assembly GCA_963920215.1). Lineage (NCBI taxonomy): Eukaryota > Metazoa > Arthropoda > Insecta > Neuroptera > Chrysopidae > Nineta > Nineta flava. The sequence continues at coordinate 51,992,574 of OY986042.1, read as the reverse complement.
AAAGGGCTAATAAGGTTATTTTATGACAACCAACACCAACATTTTTTTTCTGCGATCAATATGTTTAACCGTTACAAAGTCGGAACTAAACTTAATATTCCCTGGTAAATATTATACGTATACCGTGTATAAAAATGGTTAAATCTTTCATAATTAAAAAGAATACACCACATTACTGAAATTCGGGAAAACAACACAAGCATCTTTCACACATAGACATTTAAACAACACATATGTACACAAACAATAGACAATATGTAGGTATTACACAATATACTAGGAGAGTCTAATTAGGTATATATTGTCGTATCCAATAGGCGTACGGCAAATCAGTACGGTTATTTAGGCAGGGGCGTCGTCACCAGAGCATTTGTTCAAGGTTTTTCAAGATTTGTTCAAATTCATAGACCTTTTGTCCAATTCCCAAATCAATGTAGTTATTGAATTATTGGCGTTGCGTCCATAAAATACCACTGTCCCAAATTGAAGATGAATTCTCCGTCCAGTGAATATTATGTCCAAATACAATTCCAATAATCTGTCCAATGACTTGTTTTTTACTTCAATAATAAGGTGACTTGATTTTACTTTTATCAAGTCAAATGAGAAAGTTCACCTTTTGAAATTATAACAATTTACTTTTTGGTTTTTAGTTAAAAATACTTTTATTAAAATTATTACTATTAAAAACAATAAAATATATAAAATTAAATATATTCACGCAATTAACAATTTAATTAAGTATCGGAACTAATCTGAATTGATCTGATTTGGCATTAAAGATGCTATTGGTTATATAGTAATATATTGCAGTTGTCTTCAGTTAAGTCGATGTCCGGAATGAAATCTTGGAAGGTTGAGTTTCGTATTAGTGTTTTAGATTCTAATATGACGGTATTATTGTTGTGTAGTCATCTGATTCGTTTTTGCATAGAATTGTACAGCGTGTATCTTGTGTGGTAACAAATAACCATCGATTTTGATTTTGATTTTGCCATATTTCCATACTTGTGTGAACGTTGTTTACTTCGCAAACTGGAGGTATAAATTTTGTTGTCATTTGGTACAGTGCGGTCTCACAATTATCTTCAGATCGCTGATAAGATATTGTAATTTCGTTGCAGATGTATTGTTGATCCAAATATTCTTTACATTGGTCCAAATTTTTAAGTAATGCAAATTGTGATCTACTTTTTGACACAAGGAGATAATCATGGTTTATTTTTAGGAAAGTGACTATTTTAAGATTGTCTTTACTTGGTGTGGGTAATGGATATATTTTTATTACATTGTATTGGTCTAAAGTGACTACCGGTACTTTCATTATGATTACTAATTTTTCGTGAGTTAAAAATGATTTTAATTTTATGATTCTATAGCATGACTCTAAATTTTGCCAAGTAGGCTCGAGTGGTAAATTAAATTTGACTGATTGTTGAAGTTCGTGTAATAAGGTTTTCGGTGGTAAGATTCGGTAGTTTATTATTCCATGTCTAGATAATGTTAAAGAGGTAGTATAGTCATTTAATTGTCGTTGTATTTCGTCATTTATTTGTTTTATTAACATCAAATGAGAAATTTAATCGATTTGTAATGAATTTTTATTAACAATTTTAGTACTGTCTTTTATGTAAGAATTAAGTGTAATGATATTTTTATAAAGTTTGTCTTCTATTTCGTTTAAGTTTAACATTGTGCGATTAATGTTTCGAATGGTATCTGTGATTACTCTAATTTGTGATTGCATTAAAACGTGAGTTTGAGTTTGATCGTTAATTAGGTCGTCAATTGATGCTTTATAGAATTTAGCGTCGTCAGCGTCAGGTATTCCAAAGAGCCATTTAATTGGGTAGCTTACGCTGTCGATAAGCCCTCTTCGTTTTCTTTTGTTGTTTAAGTGTTGTGATTTTATATCGTCAAACTGACTTTGTTGGTCGTTGATTTGGTGTTGTAAAAGTGTTAATGTCAGAAGCAAGCACGTGCTTCTTTTATGTCGATAAGGTTACAATATGATACGGATTCTGTATAAGTAGTTTGAGAAACTTTGTGCATATACTTAATTTTATAAATATCAAAAAAATTAACTAAACTAAGGTATTGATTAGATATTTTGGCTTCGCCAATATGGTTATAATATATTCCAGCGGATTTATTTAAGAACTGGATGTCAAATGTTGCTGGGGCCTTTGCCAGGGTCCATATGTTTTTCATCGAGTGTAAGATTATTATCAGCCAAAGAGTTTTCATCTGAAACAAAGAGTTTCAGTTGGTTTAGGTGATATGTACGAAGTTTTTGTCTACTGATTTTAATAGTGGCTGTATTGTTGTTGTGTCGTTGAACGACTTTGTATGGGCCTTTATAAGATGGCATTAGTTTTAAGCTAGATCACCTTCTTTTAGTGGACTTTCTTTTGTTTGCTTGTCGTAGTAGTGTTTGTTTACTTCTTTAGAATTAAGTAGATTTTCTTCAGCGCCTTGCCTCATAGTTTTCGCTTTATTCAAAATATCTTGGGTAAGATTTTGGTAGGTTGGAAGTTGTTTGGGGTTTTCTAATGAATGTGGAATTTTTGATTCTCTTCCAAACACAAGAGTGTATGGTCGTTCTTTTGTCGATCTATTTTCATGTGTATTGTAAGAATGGGAGGCTAAATCACCAGTTCATCCCAATTTTCTAAATTTGATTCCACGTAAGTTTTTATATAGGTTTTTATTGAGGCGTGAGACCTTTCAATACTTCCGTTACTCTGAGGGTAGTAAGGTGTAGTAAATTTGTGTTTTATTTCCAAAATTTTATTAATTTCTTTAAATAAATTATTTAGGAAAGAAGTGCCTTGGTCTGTCAGAATAGAACTAGGGAATCCAAATATGGTACAATATTTGACCAAATGTGTTGTACAAGTTAGTGCTGAAGTTTCGACAATAGGGTAGGCTTGTACAAATTTTGTTAATTCGTCTTGAAATGTTAATATGTATCTATTGTTATTTTTTGTGATGGGATATGGTCCCATTATATCAATTGCTACTGCGTCTCCAAAATCATTTGCCGTGGTTGAGATTACCATAGGGATGTTTAAATTCGTTTTCTTAACGGTTTGACAGGTTGGACATTTCTTTATATAGGTTTCAATGTCCTGTTTCATTCCTTTCCAGAAATATTTCCGTTTAATTTCCTGGAAAGTCCGATTTATGCCCGGGTTGCCGGATAATACATTGTCATGGTATTCTTTTAATATTTGGGGACGTTGTTCTTTGGTTGGATGTATTAAATCTCCGGGTATTAAATTATTTTGATTTTCTGACGATTTAAATATTGTAACATTGATTCAAATGTATTTTGTTACATATTTGGGGTATATTTATAATATTGATTTCGGTTTCGTTATTAAAATTTATTAGCAAATATAAATTACTTATGGATTTGTATAGGTTTTCATATGTTATTTCATCTCTAGGTCTATCCTTTACGAACATCAGATAGAGGTTTTGATTTTCGACTGTGGTTTTTAGTTTAGCTATTTCACTTATTTTTGTAGTTTTTATTTTAGATAATTCGCATTCTGTATTAACAAAGATTGAATGAGCATTATTTTGGGATAAGTCCGTTGAGTACGGTATCACCAAAGTTTTTATTTCGTCGAATGGTTATTAATTTTTGGAAAATTTTCTATATTTAAATTTTTCTGATGATATAGTTTAAAATCTTCGTATGATAGAGAAAGTGGTGTTATATTTAGAACAGGGCGTGATAAGGCATCTGCGTTAGAGTTAGCTTTTCCTCGTTTATTGATATTCGCTAAGTTTTAAACGCCATCTAACTAAACGGCTAGAGGGGTCTTTGCAGTTCATTAGCCACAGTAAGCATTTGTGGTCACTAATAATTTTAAATTCCTGTCCATAGAGATAGGGACGGAAGTGTTTACAGCTTTTCACGATAGAGAGAAGTTCTTTCTCTGTGGTACTGTAATTACGTTCTGCATCGTTGAGAGTTGAATAATAATAAGCGATAGGTAAATCTTTACCCATTTCACCTTGTGACAAAACACTACCTACTGCATCATTAGTGGCATCGCATGTGAGTATGAATGGCTTGCTAAAATCAGGGTATTGTAGCAATGGTTTAGAAGTTAATATTTTTTTTAATTAATTGAAGAATTCGTGACATTTTTCGTCAAAATTGAATTTTACATCCTTTTTTAGAAGTGATGTGAGTGGTTTTGCGAGTTGTGTATAGTTAGGAATGAATTTTCTGTAATATCCAGTAAGACCCAGAAAAGATTTAATATATTTTACATTACGAGGTGCTTTCCTTTCTAATATTGCAGATATTTTATCAGGGTTGGACTCAATTCCTTTATCCGATATCAAATGTCCAACGTATGTGACCTGTTGTTGTAAAAATTCGCATTTATCGGGCTGAAGTTTCAGCTTGTGTTGTCGTAATGAGTTAAATACTCTAGTTAGTTTAATATTGTGTTCTTTTAGATCTTTGGCGAAAATAACGACATCATCCAAGTGTACAAAACAATCTTGATCTAAGTTATTGATCAGAACTGTATTCATTAGCCTTTGAAACGTGCTTGGTGCGATCTTAAGTCCGAAATTCATACGATTGAAGTAAAAATGACCTCGAGGGGTGCTAAAGGTTGACATTGGTTTATCATCTTCATGCATTTGATGAAAGCCGCTAGCAAGATCTAAGCTTGTAAAATAAGACGCGTTCCCTAATTGATCCAAAATTTCTTCAACATTGGGTAAAGGAAAGTTATCGGTGATAGTGACGTCATTAAGTCGGCGGTAATCTGTTACGACACGCCATTTTTGTTTTCCCGACTCATCTTTCTTTTTCGGAACGACCCAGAGAGGCGCTGACCAGGGACTGTCACTATGTTCTATTATTTTTTGTTCAAGCATTTGATCAATTTGTTTTTGAACCTCTTGTTCGTGTATTTTAGGAAAACGATAAGATTTAACTGCTATTGGAGTAGAGTCCGTGGCTTTAATTTCATGTTTTATGCTGGGAGTGGAAGTAAGCATGTCTCCTTTTAAGAAAAATATGTCATTGTATTGCGTACAGATTTCTATTACTGATTCATTTTTTTCTTGGTTACAATTATCTAATCTAAGATTTGAATGCAAATCTTTTAGTCTATGTCCCAAGTTTTTGTTGTTAGATAATTGAAAACAGTATGCTTGTTCCACAGGGGCGTTAATTGGTTTAAGTTTTAATGTTTTTAATGGATTTTTATTTATAACGGGGTAACACTGAGTTTGAGGGGTGATTAATATATGGTTAGGTACAGATATATTATCATCCTCAAGATGCTCCGTAATTACCGTGTAATTTGTATTATTTGTAATGAATTGAATGGGTACTTTAGCCATTGAATTTGGAGGTATGTCAATAGTTTTGTGGAAAGTAATTGTATTATCTTTGTAATTAATTTCGGCTTGATTTTTTGTTAAAATGTCATGCCCGATTATACCATCGTATGGTTTGTTTGAATTTTGATTAATTAGTTGGAAATCGAAAGTAAAATCGTCATTAGGTTTGAAGAGTTTTACTTTGATTTTACCGAGAGTTTTGATTCTACCATTTATACCTGAGAGCATAGTTTGTTGTGAAGTATCGACTTCATTTAAATTATAAATTAAATTATTTGCTTTAATTATAGATACGTGAGCGCCAGTATCTACAAGAAATTTAAATGTTTTATTTATTGACTGGGGAGAATCAAAACTGAATTTTTTATCACCTACTCCATTGCATAATAAGTGGATGTTATGTAATGAATTTGGTTGCTTGTACTGGCCGTTGGTTGAGAGTTGTCCACAGAGGCGGCCTCGATCTGGGACTGATAGGAGTTTAAATGATTATTTTCTTGTGTTGCTTGGGCTATTCGGGGATTAGGGTTGATATTTTGGCTAAACTTTTTTTTCTACATTCGGCCTCCGTATATCCACGATAGGTACAGAAATTGAATTTTTTTATTTCTGAAGTTGAATTGTTTGCATTATTTGAATTTGAATAATTATTATTTGAATTAGAATTTTTGCAACGACAATCTCGTGTATTCTGTGTTTTTGTTTTACAATTTCTACAGTATTTTGAATTATTTTGATTGTTTCTGTTTGTGCTAGGTTTTTTTAATCGTCCTTCGTTTATAAGGTACGCTTCTTCTTCGCATGCTAACGAGAAGGCTTCATTCAGTGTGTTGAATGGTTTGTGGCGGAGAATTTGAGGAATTTCCGGCACTGTGTGACGAGTGTATCGTCTTAAGGCGATCCTTTGGATAACTCGCTTTTCGCTGTCACGAGTGTGACTAGTGGCTTCTTTGTCTGTCGCAAGGAGGCATTTACTAGTTATTTTGTCAAATCTGACGTAATATTCTTTAATGCTTTCGTTCGGTTTTTGTTTCGTCGTTTCAAGTTGTTCCATAAGATAGTCGTATGATTCGACGGGTGAATAAACTGCTAATAGTTTTTGTCTAAGTTCGGTATATGTAATAATGTCATTCATATTAATTTTTGTTTTAACCTCACTCGAAACTTTTGAGAAAATAAAGAGTTCTAGCGGCCATCTTTGTGATTGTGAAGCTAGACCTAATGCGTTATTAGCATTTTGTAAGAAATTATTTAATTCTTTTGGATCACCACTAATATCAGTAATCATACGTGATAAGAAATTGAATTGAATATCTAAGTCGCGATTGTGATTTGAACCGACTGTTTGTACCGAAGCAGAACCATCTTCGGATAATTCTGGTAAATTATCATGATTATTTTGAATTAATTGTTGACGGTTGACGTCGACATTTTCAATAGCGTTCACGTCTGGATTTGACATTGTATTAGAAATATGAATATTTTTTAATAGTTGTGAATAGGATATGATATTTGGAAAATGTGTCATATAGTAGAAAAACAATGAGCGTACTTACTACGGTTTTTTTTTTTGGCGAGTTCTTGATTATACACAAAGTATTGAAATACTCCAGCTAACCAATATCTGGATCCGCACCGGTTCCCTCTGATATTTTCGTTGCTGTCGTAAAATCCCACCGCTGTCACCAATTTTATGTCGTATCCAATAGGCGGTACGTCAAATCAGTAAGGTTATTCAGGCAGGGGCACCGTCACCAGAGCATTTGTTCAAGGTACAAATTCGTAGACCTATTGTCCAATTCCCAAATCAAAGTACTTATTGAATTATTGGCGTTGCGTCCATAAAATACCACTATCCCAAATTGAAGATGAATTCTCCGTCCAGTGATTATTATGTCCAATTTCAATTCCAATAATCTGTCCAATGACTTGTTTTTTACTTCAATAATAAGATCACTTGATTTTACTTTTATCAAGTCAAATGAGAAAGTTCACCTTTTGAAATTATAACAATTTACTTTCTGGTTTTTAGTTAAAAATACTTTTATTAAAATTATTACTATTAAATGCAATAAAATATATAAAATTAAATGTATTCTCGCAATTAACAATTTAATTAAGTATCGGAACTAATCTGAACTGATCTGATTTGGCATTGATTTGCTATATTTCAAATTTTGCCCCTATTCCTAGAACATTTGTTTGTATTTTATAAATACGTATTTCGACTACATTGTAGTCATCATCAGTATAAATTAGCTAATCGTCACTATCTCTGGGATATGGATTCATAGATATGTTGCTTGTGGCTGCACCAAATTAGCGTCTAAGTGTGAAAGATGCTTGTGTTGTTTTCCCAAATTTTTAGTAATGTGGTATATTCTTTTAAATTATGAAAGTTTTAACCATTTTTATACACGGTATACGTATAATATCTACCAGGAAATATTAAGTGCATGTTTTGCGATTTTCTAAAAATGGATAATTCAAAAGAATTAATAATTGCATTATTAAAAAAATTAATCAATAAAATAATTTTAATAATGCACTTTTGAGAAAACTTTATAATTTAATTTGCGCATTTTTTTAAACTTATTATTAAAAAAATTTATTTATTACATTTTTCAAAATATTGATAATTTAATCAAAAATGAATTATCAAAAAAATGCACTTTTAGCAACTCTGATTTCAACCTAGTTTCCTTAATTAATAATTAATTAATAGTGCATCTAATAAAAAAAAAAGCTCAGAACTTTTCGTTACAAAATCGTACCCTCTACCTACCCTCTTAAGGAACTCGTCATAACAACTCCGTTATGTAAAATAACTGAACGACGTTTAGCCGTTTAACATAATTACTTTAACACATGATATTGCTTAAAACTTTTGTGTTTATCAATGCAGCGGGTCAACGATTAGAAGTTATGTACATAGCGTGAAATGAATCGTCAGATTGTAGACTTTAGTTTTTATCATTATTATTATTATCTCTTGCACGGTAGTGCGACAGACCGAGTTTAAGGGGTTTTTTGCCTTCGCGCTTACAGTACTATTACTACACGTTAAATCAGAGCCGATCTGTTCCCGAAATATTTTCTGAATGAAAAGAGCTACAGTGCTGATTTTTCGAATATAGTCTATTTAGGGAATTGTAAGATAACAAGTTTTCGGTTTTCGTTAAGAAATATACGGTTAAAAAGTTATTTCGGTTCAAAAACCCAACGCAACATCCAAAAAAATGGGAAAAAACTAAAAATTAGCTGTTTATAGTGATCTCTACATGGTAGTTTGAACATACATAGCCAATCGATTTTGAAAATCGAATATATCATTTATGTTGATTGAACAATTCGATTAAAAATTTTCTTCCATTATTTAGTTTGTCTCAAAAAGGGTACATTTATTCATATATTATAAGCTTTTATTTTATTTCACCTGTTCTGGTACCTGTAATGGAATTTTGCAAGTTAAATTTGACCCACCTCTTCTGATCCTACGGAGTTGAATTTTTACATGTTGGTTCAGTTCCGATGACAATGCATTTTTATGGTAAGCACGATCGGAATCGGAGAGGGAAAAGGGGGGTTTAGAGGCAGGGAGAACACAAAATTTGGTATATCTCCAATATCCATCTCCATCCTAAATCCAAGGTTGGCTACCCTGACGTTGAAAGGTTCGCATCGGTAATATAATAGTGAACACAATTGAATAATAATTTTATATAATAGTTTAAATGAATGAAAAAGTGAAAATTAAAGATATAAAAGGTTAAAACTTTGAAATTCAAATTAATTTAAACGTAAAAAGTTGAAATAAAATATAAAATAAAACTTTGGTAAACAAAATAACAAACTGTATGATACAAAATAACTTCACCAAAATTAAACATACCATAAATAATATAAAATCCTTGATAACTTAACAATAATTGTTTGTAGACAAACTATAACATAAACAGTAACAAAACACAAATAAATATCTAAAAGTGATATCAAAAACATCGATTTAAATACTCTGCATACGGCACTTGTGCGAAAATGAAAGAAACACGAGACAATATTAAAACCGATATGAAAAAGGAAATCGATGAACTAAAATCCATGTACAATGACTTGCAGGAAATACATTATACATTAGAAAAAACTGTGTGTAATCAAAACGAAGTTATTTTACAATTAAAAAAAGAATTAAATAAACAAAATACAGTCATACACGGTATCACGGAAGTGGTTAATGAAGAACAAGATTTGGAAAAACAGATGATAACGACACTAAATGAAAAACTTAACATAAAGCTCTCATCCAGCAATATCAACCAAATTTATAGGCTTGGAAAAACCAACACCAATGGTCCAATAAAAATTTGCTTAACCAATATTAAAACAAAACACATAATTAAAAATAACCGTTCTCAACTAAAAGGCACCAGAATATAAATCAACGATGACATTCCAAAAGAGTTAAGAATCCGTTATATCGAATTAAGGAAACGAGAATCAATGGCACCAAATAAGAAAAAACGGTTAGCACCCCAATCGTCTGGAGAAGATAACTTAGATAATAGTGAAAAAATATCCCAAGAAACAAAAAAATCTAACTCCCAAAAGCCAAAAAACTACGTAACACAAACATTAGCGAACTAAACATTATAGTATGGAACTGCCATGGTTTTAGAAACGTCCTTGAACTGGATGACGAACAACAAAATATAATAAACACATTTGATATTCTTTCAATAAATGAAACCTCGTTATGGAAAACTTTTGATGAAAAACCAAAATTTTTAAATAATTTTAAGATTTATACAGAAACAGGTATTAAAGAAAAATCATTGGGGCGATGTTCAGGAGGAATTCTAATGTGCATAAAAAATGACATTAAAAACTAACTTATAGACGCATGTAACATATGGCTAGCGATTAAGATAAAAAACGGTAAAAATTATATTGTATTAATATTAATATATTTTAATCCTACACATGACATGCCAGAATATTTGAACTTATTTAACGACCTAATCACAGATATCATAACCAAATACCCGGAAATCAAAATTCTTTTATTTGGCGACTTTAACGCTCGCATCGGAAAACTCAATGATTTTTCTAGTAAATACGATAACGAACTATTTCAAGGTTTAAAGTTGACCCCAAACAGGGAAACATTAGATCACACGATAAAGGGCTACTATTGGTTAATTTTATGGAAAACTTAGGAATTGTTGAAACAAACGGGTGTAGTGTAGGAGATTCTCCAGCACAATATACTTTTGTTGGTAACAAGGGACACAGTGTTATTGACCTGGTTTGGGCAAATGGTCGGGCGATGGGGGATATCATTGATTTTAAAGTTTTGGATTTTTTATTATCATCTGATCATATGCCGGTCCTTCTGATTTTAGTAAATTATAACACAAAAAAAATCATACAAATAAAATTAAAACAAAGATGCCTGCCATAGAAATAATAAAATGGAACGAAAATTACAAACACAAATATGTATCAGAACCTAATATAGTAGGAAACTGCTCACTAGAGGAAATGTCTACTGATAACATGAATGACTGTATAACTAATAATCTAACTCTAGCAGCCAAATCAGCATGAATGTGTACTAATAGCGAAAAAATCAAATTAAAACCGAAAAATCCATGGTTCAGCGAAAATTGCTTAATGTTAAAAAAACAAGTTAAAGGCCGTGTTCGGCCGAAGTAATCTTAGTAAGATGTTCTGAGCATCTGAGTCAGCCAGTTTCGGCCAGGACACACTTTCTTTTTCTTCTTAATCAGTGTTGCCAGATATCTCGTTTAACAGTAGATCTACTGCTTTGTTAGTATATCTACCTTTTTTTTGAATAAATAAAAAAATTTTTGAATTTCTGTCATTTTTTTCAATTTTTTATAATAATAATAAATTTAAAACTCCCCAGTCGTGCAAATACAAAATCAGTCATTATAGAACATATTCCATTATTTGAAATAATAGAATATGGTTCTGTAATTACTTTAAGGTATTATTTTATAATGGAATTTTAAACAATAAGTAATGCAATATATGACAAATAAAAAGAATTAATATTATTTAATATTTGAAGAAAAAAAATTCTATAATATATTAAATACTAATGTAATATAATTTTAATTATTCTGAATAAAAGTATTTATTTCAAACTATTTAAATTGGAATTTTCACTTTTTGAATCTACCGCTTTTTTTCTTAATCTTCCGCTTTTTAAGAAATCGGCTGGGTCATATAGAAGTTCCTCCATTAAAATACTCCTTATAAAATTATAATATATTGTCTCATATATTGTCAACACATGAGAAATGTTCTGAATTTGATACATAAACAAATAGGTTATGATCAGTGTCGCCAGTCCGATTTCTTGAAAAACGGTAGATCTACCAAAATACAGCGGTAGATTCAAAAAGTGAAAATTCCAATTTAAATAGTTTGAAATAAATACTTTTATTCAGAATAATAAAAATTATATTACATTAGTATTTAATATATTATAGAATTTTTTTTCTTCAAATATTAAATAATATTAATTCTTTTTATTTGTCATATATTGCATATTACAAATCAATGCATTACTTATTGTTTAAAATTCCATTATAAAATAATACCTTAAAGTAATTACAGAAACATATTCTATTATTTCAAATAATGGAATATGTTCTATAATGACTGATTTTGTATTTGCACGACTGGGGAGTTTTAAATTTATTATTATTATAAAAAATTGAAAAAAATGACACAAATTCAAAAATTTTTTTATTTATTCAAAAAAAAGGTAGATATACTAACAAAGCAGTAGATCTACTGTTAAATGAGATATCTGGCAACACTGATTAAGAAGAAAAAGTAAGTGTGTCCTGGCCGAAACTGGCTGACTCAGATGCTCAGAACATCTTACTAAGATTTCTTACTTCTGAGTTCGGCCGAACACACACAATGACAATTTTAAAAATTATAAGCAGGATAAGTGTAAAGAGGACAAACGCCTAATATATATAAATTCAACAGCCAAATATAACTTTACTATTAAACAAGAAAAAAAGAAATATCTGACTGACATACAAAATAAGCTTTCAAGTATTGGCCATGCGGTGAATTCTGGAAATGCGTAAAAACATGTAACAGCCGAAGTAAATCATTTTATAATCCCATCAATATTTCAGCTTGGGAAGGTTTTTTTGAAGATATACATATATATATATATATACATATATATATATATATATATTTTTGTATATATATATATATATATATATATATATATATATATATATATATATATATATTGTAGCATCGTGAACATCTGCATTTGTCCATCTGGATGATTGACGTCAATAGCCAATAATGCAATTCAGCAATAAATTACTATATAACCAATAGCATCTTCAATGCCAAATAGATTAGTTCAGATTTGTTCAGATCAGTTTAAATTAGTTCCGATACTTAATTAAATTGTTTATTGCGAGAATATATTTAATTTTATATATTTTATTGTATTTTATTGTAGTAATAATTTTAATAAAAGTATTTTTAACTAAAAACCAAAAAGTAAATTGTTATAATTTCAAAAGGTGAACTTTCTCATTTGATTTGATAAAAGTAAAATCAAGTCATCTTATTATTGAAGTCAAAATCAAGTCCTTGGACAGATTATTGGAATTGTAATTGGACATAATATTCACTGGACGGAGAATTCATCTTCAAGTTGGGACAGTGGTATTTTATGGACGCAACGCCAATAATTCAATAAGTACTTTGATTTGGGAATTGAACAAAAGGTCTACGAATTTGTACCTGGAACAAATGCTCTGGTGACGGCGCCCCTGCCTAATAACCGTACTGATTTGCCGTACCGCCTATTGGATACGATATAAAATTGGTGACAGTCGGTGGAATTTTACGACAGCAACGAAAATATCGGAGGGAACCTGTGCGGATCCAGATATTGGTTAGCTGGTGTATTTCAATACTTTGTGTATAATCAAGAACTCGCCCAAGAAACCGCAGTAAGTACGCTCATTGTTTCTCTACTATATGACACATTTTCCAAATATCATATCCTATTCACAACTATTAAAAAATATTCATATTTCTAGTACAATGTCAAACCCAGACGTAAACGCTATTGAAAATGTCGACGTCAACCGTCAACAATTAATTCAAAATAATCATGATAATTTACCAGAATTATCCGAAGATGGTTCTGCTTCGGTACAAACAGTCGGTTCAAATAACAATCGCGATTTAGATATTCCATTAAATTTCTTATCACGTATGATTACTGATTTTAGTGGTGATCCAAAAGATGTCGCGGTATCTTGGCTCTCTTTATACTCAAAGGAGCGCTGCCCGAACCTGCAATGATTCCGATACTCGACAAAAACAAAAAAAAATATATAAGTAAACGATATTACTAAATATTTTGTAATTGGAACAACACGCACGTTTTTGTTTAAAGAAAAGAAAAAAAAAATTAAATTGAACACAAGTTTTTACGAAACAAAAAAAAAACCTGATTTTATTGCTTTAAAAAAAATGATTATCCAATTTCTTTTTCAACAATTATTTTAATTCTTTTTCGCACAATGTTAAACTTTGAATTACTTGACCAAATTACTTGTACAAATTCCAACTTATACTTTGATACTAACAGACAATAGTCGGTATTAAACTAATCAGACACGATTTAAAACTGATTTGAATCGACACTGGTCACGGTTTTTATACCCGCTATGGGTCGTTCTAGAATATGATTGTGTTTTTGAATAAATATTTTGTTTTTGACAATATATTTTTGCATGGAGGCTTCTAGAATATTTTAGTATATCAACACCCATGGACGTAGTCGGAGTGTTCAGACTATTTATAAAATTAATTAAAAATTATACCTCTACATGGGTTTGACCCATTGTCATACCCCGCTTGGTTGATATTTAAGCAGAGACATAATGGACACGGCCAGTGTGAACTCAAAATCTATATACAAATTTTATGATACATTCATAACTGTAAGCTAGCTTACTTCTGTTTATTTGTTTTACAAAAATTATCTTGTTTTTACAAAATTATTTATTTGTGATCTGTTATTTTGAAAAACAATTTATTCAATTTGTATGACTTTTGATTAAAATTAAATGTAATAATTTTATTTAAATTTTTGATTTTTTTTAAAATAGAAAAAACTTTAAATCAAAAGCAACAATTAATCTTCTTATCATTTTTCGACTTAAAAAAAAACTTAGTTTAAGAAAAAAAATAAATCGAGCTACATTATTTTCTTTTTGTAGTTTTTATACAAAAAAAACTCCTTCTTTTTGCAACGAGAAAAATATTGTTTTGTTAAATATTTTGCATAATATTTTACTTAATATTTTTCTATTAAAATGTGTGTTGGATCAAAAAAATTATTCTTAATAATTTTCATTACAACAAAATCTCCCCCTCTAGATTCCAACACACATTTTCTTATTTGCTTATTATATTTGGTCGACCAATTTTTGACTTCAGAACTATTTGAACTGTACTAGTACATTTAGCTAGCTATCAAAACTTAAAAGTGTACGTACACATTTGTTCTTCACTCTTCATCAACGGCGCCTGTTGTTGATTGCCGGTCGTCTGGGCCGCAAGTTGTACCTTGGCTCTAATGCTCTGGCCTCTGGCTCGTCCACACTTGGTACATCCCGTCGTCTTCCATCACCTCCATGCCTTTGACCCCCCAATCGATCTGGAAGTAGTTGACCTCGTTCCCCACACTCAATCTTCCCAGATTCCCATTGGCGGCGGTCCTTGCACTGGCCGGCTTCAAGAGACCTCCATGTATCTTCGTGGGAGGCACTGTATCCACAACATATATTCCAGCTGGTAAACTCCTCAGCACTCTGTAAGGCCCTTTCCACTTCGGTGCCAAACCACTATGGACACCCTCCACCTTATTGCTGAGCACTTGGTTGCGCATCCAGACGGACTCTCCTGGTTGATAACTGAGTCCCGTCTCCACTTGGTCATTTTCTTCGGCATTGGCCAATATTGTTTGCCGAGCTATCTCAACAATCTGTTGACGTTCTTGGCCTCGTTCATTGGCCCAATCTTGAATATCTTGAGGCTCTTCTTCGACTTGTATCTGCCAATCCCCAGGCTTCTTCATCTCTGCCCCCAGTAACAATTGGGCAGGCGAAAAACCAGTTGTTCTGTTTGCTCTATTACGTATTACAAATAAGGACTTGTGTAATTGTTGGTCCCAATTCTTGTGTTCTCTATCCAACAAATGCAATCGCAACAGCTTCTTCAACTCTTGGTTTTGTCTTTCCGTGGGGTTGGCTCGTGGATGGTATATTGGTGTTGTCCAAATCTCTGTGTTCCAATCTTTGTTCACTGCTTTCCATTCTTTTGATCTGAACTGGGGACCATTATCACTTAGTACTGCTCTTGGATATCCATAACGACTAAATACTTCGTCTTTCAGTACTTGGGCTATCTTCGAGGTCGACGTGGCCCCCAATGGAAATGCTTCGATCCATCTAGTGAAAAGATCAGTCACAACCAATATATTTGTTTTTCCACGTGATGTGCGTGGGTATGGACCCATCAAGTCGATGCTGACTACCTCCCATGGTGAAGTAGGTCTTCGACTTCTCGTTGCTGAACTTGGTTTCTTGTTCAGTGGCTTCACTCTAGCACACGTATCACACCCATTTACATATCTGCGTATGTCATCTTGCATCCCGTACCAGTAGACGCGGTTACGGATTTGACGATACGTTTCTCTCCATCCAGGGTGTGCTGCTACATCACTTTCGTGATATCTTCTTAGAAAACCAAGTCGGCGTTCTTCGGGAACCACTGGCACTTCTTGTACCATCTGTTGACTATGGTACCAGAGGATCCCGTCAGCTACAGTGTAATTAGCTCTTGTTCTGTCCACTCGTCGACGTAGATTGCTTCTCAGTGGACTATTACTATCTACGATGTATCTTCTGATGGCAGTCACATCACGATCTTCATCCTGCCATCGTCTAATATCGTCGAGTGTGGGTGTTTCCACTTCAATTACGTTGAGGGTTATCGGTGTTTTTGCCCTCTTTTCAATCACCCACTCTGGAATGTCCTCCACTTCTTCATCTTCAGCCTTGCCCTGTGGTTGTCTGGACAAGGAGTCGGCGGCTTGATTATCTTTTCCGGGGACGTGAATTATCTCGTAATCATAGGCTCCCAATGCTTATGCCCATCTTGTCAATTTGGCTCGACTATCTTTAGTTTTGTTCAGCTATTGGAGCGCTGCATGATCTGTGTATAATTTAAAATGTCTTCCTTCAAGATATCCTCGAAACTTCCTCAATGCCCAGATTATCGAGAGACATTCCTTTTCTGTCGTGGCGTACTTTTTTTCTGTGGGTCCAAGCTTCTTGATGGCGTAATTTATTATTCTCCTTGTCTTGCCATCATCTTCCATTTGGAATAATATTGCACCCAGTCCGACGTCACTAGCATCCGTATTTAAACAAAACGTCTTCTTAAAATCTGGATGTGCTAGTTTCGGTGCATTCACAATCGATGATTTCAGATTTTCGAACGCCTTCTGATGCAATGTTAGCCAGCGCCACTTTATGTTCTTCTTGAGCATTTCGCTTAGAGGTGCAGCTATATCTTCGTAGTTCTTCACGAAGCTCCTGTACCAACCACATAATCCCAAAAATTGTCGTAATTGTCTTCGTGTTCTTGGTACAGGGTGATTACTGATAGCTTCATTCTTCTCTTCCTCTCTGTCAATGCCGTCTTCGCTCAAAATATGTCCTAGGTATTTGACTTGGTTGCTGCCAATGACACATTTGCTTGGTTTACAAGTTAATCCATGTTGTTCTAGTCTTTCAAGTACAAGATCCAGGTGGTGTAAATGTTCCTTGACTGATCGACTGTAGAATAATATGTCATCCAGGTAAACTTGACAGAAATCTTCGATGTATCCAGATAGTACTTCGTTCATTAAACTCTGGAACGTAGCTGGAGCATTCTTCAGTCCAAACGGCATGACGCGAAATTGATAGAGACCTCTTGGGGTGGTAAATGCTGTGTACTCTTTCGATTGTGGCTCCATCTCAATTTGCCAATAACCAGTCTGAAGATCCAATGTAGAAAATATTTTTGCTCCATTGACTTTTCTCAACATCTCTTGCAGATCTGGAATCGGAAACGCATTGCTCTTTGTGATATCGTTCAATTTTCTGTAATCGACGCACAATCGAAAAGTACCATCTTTCTTCTTCGGCAATACGACGGGTGCGGCCCAAGGCGATGTGGATGGTTCTATAATGCCATCGCCTTCCATCTCTTCAATCATCTCTTCTAATACTCGTTGCTTCTCATTGTTGTACGGGTATGGTCGTAATTTAATGGGGGAATTATTCGTAATCTCAATCTTGTGTGTGATCGTTTTTGTCCTTCCAACTTTGCCGAAAACGCTGGGATGTCGCCGAATGACATCTTTTAACTGCTCTTGGTTCTCAAGGAGTTTTATTTGTAACTCGCCCAATGCGTTGTTAATTGTTGCCACTTCTCTATGGGCTCCATCTGGTTTTCTCCATGCAATGCGGACTCTCTTATCACACCCCAAGTAAATTATACCACTCCGGTAATCGATGCTCACACCATTTTTTGTTAAAAATTCATGACCAAGTATTAAGTGATTCCGTAGGCCAGGTACAACCATTACTTCAACATTGAACTTCATTCTTGATATCATCACATCCATGCACATTTTTCCAAGAATTTTGAAAGTATTATTGCTTGTGGCTCCACTCCCTGTACTATCTCTGACAGGGTGCCATTTACCAATACTTCTCGCCAATTCTTCGCTGATAAAATTGTGTGATGCTTGACTATCGATCAGTGCCAATATTGATCTTCCACGCACATCAACTTCCACAATGGGCCCATTCTGGTGTGAGTTCTTGGTCTCCATTGTTGTTAAATGGACCGGTAATTGTAGGTGTTCACGCCGATGTTGTGTGGTTTTGTGGAGGTTAATATTTTCTCCAGAACCAATCTCCTCCATTATTGATCCTGGCTCTTCGTCCAGTGTTCGAACCGTGGTGCGTAACTCGTCCACCGATCGTGGATTCAAAATTTTTACTAGTGGACGTATGTTGTCGCGTAGTAAATTTAATATTATGGGCACCACGTCATCAATATTCCTGTCGGCGTGCACTCTTTTGAACAGCTGCACCTTCATATTTTCGAACGCTTCTGTCTTCAATCCTGTGGGTTGGGAAACGGTCATCAATTCCAGTTTGGCTTTGGCTTTTCTTCCGACACTGTTAAAGAAGCTTTCCAACTGCCACTTCCATTCGTCGAAGGTGTAGCCCAACCCACGACTCATCAATGCCCAATCTCTGGCTGGTCCTGTTAATTTTTTTGTGACCATCTCAATCCAACAGTCTACGGGCAGATGCGTTTGTCGCAGTAATGTCGTTGCTCTGTTCAAAAAAACAACTGGATCTTCAGCCGGTCTACCACTGAAGTCCGGCATGATGGACAGAAGCGTCGTTGTGTCCAATGTGGCGGATTCGCTCCGCCACATTGGACACACTTAATAATTTTCATTACAACAAAGAATTAAATAATTTCTTACAAAATGCTAATAACGCTTTAGGTCTAGCTTCACAATCACAAAGATGGCCGCTAGAACTCTTTATTTTCTCAAAAGTTTCGAGTGAGGTTAAAACAAAAATTAATATGAATGACATTATTACATATACCGAACTTAGACAAAAACTAAAAAAATAGACAAAATCAAAACATGTATACCCCTTCCCCCCACTAGTGCAGCCTCTGGTGAATTTTTTTTATATCTTCAGAGGAAAAAGGCTCATTAAATTATAGCTCTGCTTTCATTAAATTGAATTCAGCCAATTCAGCTACTGCCGTGGCCGTACGAATCTCTAACTCAAACTTCTGTTTCAAATGTTGTACAGTTAGCTGGTGAATTTCTTCTTGTTGTTTCACTTTCATGTTAAACAAATGCTCTTCTTGAGCTTTTATTTGTTTTAACCTCTCCACTCTGCAACTCTGTTCCTCATATCTTAAATTTTCTCGGTTGAATTTTTTTGCACGAGGTTTCACAGCTACAATAATTCAAAAAATATTTAATAAATTCATGATTAAAGTTAACATTAAATCATCAATGAAATTACTCACTCTCTACTGATAATCTCTTCACTCCAATAGAACGAGATGTTGTAGGTTTAGAATTTGATAAATTATTTGTATGTATTTCTTCGGTATCTCTCACTTCTTCGGTATCTATCTCTAACACTTCTTCGGCATTAATGCTTCCAGCATTAATTGGACTTATTTCTAATAATTTATCCGATACTTCTTCGGTATCTCTCCCAACATCATCATCATCAAATAAATTGACGATTAGAGCGTACTCCTCGTTTTTTAATCCATGAATAGCATTACGGTTAGCTAAACATTAAGTATTCATTATAGTTAATTTTGTTGTGAGAAGATGCATAGCGCAGTGTAAGTAGCAGACTTTTGATATTTTTGAATGAATATATTATATCTCAATTGAAGAAAATAAAAAAATAGTACATGTAGAGAATTTAATAATCGACATATATCTATTGTTATTATTTATTATTGTTATCTATTATCTCATGTTATCTATTTGTTATTATTTACTTTAATTTTTAATTTATTAAAACAAAAAAACGAACTATTGTCATATGTTTGCTAGTTTCAGTGTTACAAATGTCGTTTACCTTCAATTTCCTGTTCCTGCATATTTGATGAGAATAAAACTGGTGCCGTTGACATTAACGTAGGGGCGATAATTAAAATGTCGGGATCCACTTCAGCATCTTTGATTGCTGGACCTCCTCCAGTAGCAAGACGCTGTTGTTTCTCCCTCGTCAGAGCATTTCTTTGAAAAAGTTTCAAATTAGACCATAGCTTTTTAAGCTGCTCGACTTTTCTCTGCAATGTTTTCCAAAATGGTAATTAATTTCGCATAGTGTTGTAACATTGAAATCGTTTAATCGGAAAATCGATTTTTTTGGTTGGATAATCGATTGTAAAATTATTCGAAGTTATTTCTAATAATATGTTATCAAAAAACTGATTATAACCTTACTTTCAATAACTGTTTTTGCAAGTCCGATTTCATTTTAGACTTTTTGTTATTTTCAAAGAGCCAAAACGAATAGCACTCCGTTAGAAAACCTTCACTTGGATTTTTGAAGAGGTAAAAATACTATTTGATTCGATCAAAGATATTATTTTAGCTACTTTCGAAGATGTATATGTGTCTGTGATTACTCTAGCGGTCACAGCTATAACCCGGTCTGAATGAAATTTATTGTGGAAATTTGCTATTAGTAGACGCAAGTCTTGCGTAATGAATTATTTTACTTTTGCGCATGTTTTTTGTGTGTATAAAATTATTAAATAAAATACTTCTCAATTGTTTTTAATTTTTTAAATATCAAATCTTTTTTTCTCAAAGTAGATAGTTATCGATTGTACAACTTCAAAGCTGATAAGAAAAATACTTTTCGTTTCGAAAAAAATAGATTTTTCGATTAATTGATTGTTTTTGGACGGTTAACTAATGATGATCGATTGCTAATATCAATTGTGAATAATCGATATTTGACACTCGATTGTGACAACTATAAATTATTTTCGCATGCTTAATAATAATAAACCATCTTACATTTTCAGAAATTATGATTGAAGCATTAAATTGATCCCGAATTGAAATCCACGCTTCCTCCTTATCCCGTAGTGAAGCTGCATCACTTTTTTTATTCTCGATGATATGCGAATATTGTTTTAATATTTGCAGAAAATACTTTTTTTCTACCGAAGTATAATTCATACATTTTCCTCTGCCTGTCATATTTTTGAATTTTTTTTAAACAACGCTACTTTTTTTAATTATGAAGTTGATTGTTTACAATACAGAATAATAATGAATCACTGACAATAATATGATTCATTATTTTTCAGCCAATCAGATTATCTAATACATGAGAATTATTACGAAAATAGACGAACAGAATTTAAGACGATCTTAAGTTTCGTCTTACGTAAGTTGATCTTAAACCAAATAAGATCATGCTTGAAACCACCGTCTTACGAAAGATGATCTTAAGTTATATCTATGAAATCATCGTGTCTTAAAACAAATTAGACGGTCTTCATGAAGATGATCTTAAGCTATTGCTCAAGACTGGACTGTGAACACGCGCCATAGTGTTATATTTACTCAGTTGTACTAAGCATTTGAAATATTATTGAAAAGTAAATTTTGTAGTTTTGAAGTGTGAATAAATTTTTTTATTAACGCCGCTCAGTCTCGAAAGTTAATTCGCCTACTCTATATGACTTGCCTACTCTATATATATTATCTCTATGTATAATAAAAGAGGTCAATTTTTTTTTAAAACTTTAATAGAATTGAAAAATAGTTTAGAGATAGCGTTAAATTTTTTTTATGGTTTAGAAATTCCTATTACACATTGCGAAACAATGTGTGACAAGTGATTTTACTGATTTGTTATTAAAATTTAAAAATTTATGAGAAACGGTAATTTTACAATTTAAAAATCGATATAAAGATTTCAAAAATATAAATGTAATGAGTGATATTTTTAGTGGCCCCTTTTAATAGAAAATTTATAATTCCCGCTTTGATAAACGAAATGATTACCCTTCCAACAAATTATAATGTATTAGGAGCCGTAAACACGAGTACAAAAAGTATTTGGGAAATCGTCGCAGAAAACCCATCTTCGTTTGAATATCCGGAATTATTAAAAATAAATAAATAAAAAACTAAGTAGTTGTTTCGTATCTTCTTATCTATGTGAAACGGGATTTTCACATACGAAACATATAAAATCAGATTTACGAAATTCCCTTAACGATAAACATTTATAAAATATAATCCGAATACTCACAAATACGTATTTTCTGGATATTAAAAATTTATCAAAATGCATGCAAAATGTAATAATCGAAAACGAATAAATTTTTTTGTTTTTTAATTTTTTTATTGCAATAATTGATAGGCACCCTGTATTTAAACATCTTCCGTCTAACTTTAAAACATACCTCTCTTGATTACAATCACCCAGCTTATGGAGAGCTCTGTTGCGAGAATAGTAGTTCTCTCTCAGTATGAGAGAGAACAATAATCATTTGAGAGTTACTATTTTTTACGTAAAAATGTTTGATTTCAAGTTGATGCGTGAAGGTTGTCCCCACTTTGGCCAATTGAATTTCTCAAAGCGTCCTTTATGCAAATCGTTAGAGAATCGTTCGAGATAGTTTGAGGTAGAAAAATCATTATTTGAGAGCTAATACTTTTTACGTAAAAACGATTTCAAGTTTTCGCGTGAAGGTGGCCCCTACTTTGGCCAATCGCATTTCTCAAAGCTTTCTTTTATGCAAATCGTTAAAGATTCATATGAAAGAGATTGAGATAAAACAAAAATTATTTGAGAGTTAATGTTTTTTACGTAAACATGATTTCAAGCTTTTGTGTGATGGTGGCCCCCACTTATTGTATTTTTCATAAATTTATTTTATGCAAAGCGTTAGAGAAAGTTTGAGATTGAACTGTAATTATTTGAGAGTTAATATTTTTAATGTAAAACCGATTTAAAAAGTTTCAAATAGATTGAAACTGTTTAATGGTAGGAAACTTGAAAGACATTGATGTGATTATTTCAACGATTTCAATTTTTTACCGACGAAAGAAGGAGGTACTCAATTCAACCTGTATATATATTTTTTTTAAATGTATGATCATGCATAACTTTTTACAGAGTAGTCCGATTTTGATAATTCTTTATTTGTTGAATAGAGAATGCTTCAAAGTGGCTCCCAAATAAATTTGAAAAACAAATTTCAAATTTAAGCCACAAAAACATAAAAAATAAGACTTCACAGCGCTTCCACTAAAGAAAAATATCAAAAATATAATAATATACGTTTTGCGTGTAGAAAACTATTTGAAAACACTCAATATCTTTGCGCAGTTTGAATGCTTTTTAACCGACGAAAAAAACGAAGGAGGTTCTCAAGTCAGCCCCTATAGTTTTTTTTAATGTATTACCATGCATAGCTTTTAACAGAGTAGTCCGATTTCGATAATTATTTTTTTATTGGGTAGGGTATACTTCGAAATTAATACCATGTAAGTTGATGAAAAAAGTTCGCCCCTAAAGTTTGAAAAATAGGGAATGGTTAATTGTTCACCACTAAATTTTTTTTTAATCGGTTCACATCTGTGAACCGATTCTGTTGAAACTTGACAAGCATATGTAGTTTTAATGACATTATAAGCCACAAAAAAATAAAACTTTTTAACAAAAAATAGAACCGAAAAAAGAAGACAGTAACTGAAAAGTAAAAAATAATAACTTTTTAACAAAAAATTAAACCTTCGAAAAAAGAAAGGAAAAAAAAAAGTAACTTTTTAGTCCTACACTAATGTAAATACCTAAATAATTTTGAGTCGGCGCCAAACAAACAAAATGTAATATTTTATGATATTTAATTTTAACCGAAAGTCAGATTCACCCTTCATTTCGATGGAGGTTTTTTGGCGCCGACTCAAAATTATTTAGGTATTTGCATTAGTGTAGGACTTAGTTTAAACAAAAGAGGTAAAATTACATTATTTTTAAATTGTTTTTTCAACAAAAACAAAAATTTTTCCTCACAGTGTGGCATGATGTAACGACATCAAATCATCACAATTTATATTTACTGTCCATTTTGATTTTGATTAATAACCATTTTTGTTTAGATCAAAACGGTTCCTGAATATTGATTAATCTCATCAGGTTTTAGTAAAGATGGTTGAATTACAGTGGCACTAACTATGGTTCTGGATACTTCGAAATAATGACTATAGGCGGTTTGAGAAAACATATTGGTGATATCCTTCATGGTAACAAAACGGCAATTAGATGATATTCTAACAACAGAGATTTCTTCCTGGTAAATAATGGCTTAACATAACTCTCTTGTATTAATTCAGCCAACAACGACCTGTTTAAAAATTGATTATAGATTCGAAGAATCATTTAAAATTCGAAAATCGAATTCAGTAATAAACTATTGTTATATGTTTTTGTATTTATTTGATAAAATTGTGGTAATAATTGTATTTTGTCAAATATGTAAATTCGTGGAACATTATTTAAAATATTGTTTAAAATAAACATTAATTATTTAAAACATACACTTATTTTATATTATCAAAAATTACAGATTTGATTCACTAATTTCTGGACAAGTCATTTATTATTTTTGAAAGTTAATTTGTAAACAAATGTATTTGAACATGATCAACTTAATTTAAATAATAAAAATTACTAAAAAGGTTACCAAATTAGTGATAAGATTAAAAGGCACGAAAAATTCAAATAGATCATATACTATTAATTACAAATTAAAGAACATTATTTCTATCGAAACACATTAAGAATAAGGTTTTTTTCATACGAAATACTGTTATATGAAGTATCTCCCCGAAAACTCGGCCCATTTTTACATTTATGTTTTTGATCGCATGTGTCTACTTTTTGCAAGGATTAAATATACAAAGCCGAAGGTTAGCTTTGCGTTACTTTAAGCTTCCCGATACATAACTGTTTTTCAATCTGAGTAGATTCACATATACAAAGGAGATCGCTCCGCGTTATATAACGTTAACTCGCTCTGCTCGCTAGGGATTTCCAAACCCTAGCAGCCTCCGGCCTTTGCTTCGCGTCTAAGAAAGATTACATAAAACCGCTACCGTCTAGCATGAATAGAAGTAAAAAAGGAAATTTTTGGCGTTTTTGCCCATTTTCGGGGATGTTGCGTTGGAAAAATAAAAATTTTCCTATTTTTTTAATAAGATTAAAGTACTTCCGCGTCGAATGCAAAAAACCGCACCCTTCCAGTGTGAAGTGTTTGATCAAACCCTGGAAGTGGGTTTGATTTTTTTTAACAAAATTACGTTCAGATATTAACACTAGACAAAATCTTTTTTCTTTGCCAAAAATACAAAAATTTCAAAGTGATCCTACGGTTATGAAACTTAAGATTTAGGAAATAAGTATAACTTCTGAGGGATAAAACTCAGCGTTTCAAGTTATTTAAATTTTTATGTAAAATTCAGCCCCGGAACTAGGGTCGAAAAACCGGGGCGCCTGCCTGGGGCTGCATTTTCAGGGGGCAGCAAAATCATAATAAAATGTTTGAAAAAAAAACTTGGTTTGCAAAGAAATTAGCATCCAGCTAACGTTGTTTTACCAATTATTCATTTGATTTTAAAACTTTAATTATGCATAAAATTAATAAATTATTTAAATTCAAATTCCCGCGATTAGATGGCTCCAACAATCTGAAGTACTGCAGCGCTCGCAGCGAATTTCGGACTGTGTCTTCGGAAGTTGACTTATGAACGTATCCTTAGTCGATTTTAGAATGCGTGCATAGTGTACTTGATTTTATGGTCAGGGGAAACCCAGCCCCGGATCTACGATTTTTAGATTATTTCGCAAAAAAGAAAACACGGCGTGTATAGCTGTAGCAAGATTAGAGAGAAAAGAATGCTGAGACCTAAAGATTTAAGAAATATCTTTATTGTCTGTCATCTTTCCTGGTTATATGTAAATATGTTTACTAAATCTTGTATAATGTTTTGGTAGGTAGGCTTTTCTTTCGGTTTTTCGATAGTTCGAGGAATTTGGGGATTTTTACCGAAAACTAACGTATACGGAGTTTTGTTTGTAGAGCGATTAATGTGAGTGTTGCGACAATGAACTGACAGGTATACTAGTTTATCACAAGTTTCGGGGTCCTTGTCAATATAAAATCTAACAAAGTTTTTGATTGTAGAATGCGATCGTTCTAGCAAACCATTTGTCTGAGGATGGTAAGTGGTTGTTACCCTGTGTGTTATTTCTAATAATTTTGTTAGTTCTTTAAACATTTTGTTCATGAACTCCGTTCCTTAATCTGTCAGTATGGTATTTCGAAAACCAAATATAGAGCAGTATTTCAGAAAGTGGATAGGACATACTTCAAACATTGCCTCCGGAATAGGATACGCTTGTACGAGTTTAGTAAGCTCATCCTGTATAGTAGGATGTACCTGTTACCATTTTTGATAATGTTGTATGATATTCAGAGAGACAGAATCATTTAAGTCATTGGCAGTGGTTGCTTTCACTATTGGTGTTCTGCTAACGTGAGGATCCTTGGTCATTTAGCAAGTTTTACTATTTTTGATGTATTTTTCTATGTTCTGTTTAATCCCTCTCCAAAAATATTTCTGTTTAATTTCTTGGTATATGCGTGTAATACTCTCCCAGTAAACAATATGACGTCTTTAAAAGTTCTTTAAGAGCTCTTATTAAAGATTTGGACGTCTTAAATTTTTCGTCAAATGGGGTCTTCAGGACTTCATGAGGATGTCCAATGCGCCACCTCAAGAACTACTGAAGACTTCAATATTAAGTCTTTATGAACTTTTTTTTCTGACTTCGAAAAAATAGATCTTTAGAGTTCTTGATTCTGACCTCTTCAAGAGCTTCTTTTAAAGAGATCTTAAGAGTTCTTGATTCTGACCTCTTCAAGAGCTTTTTTTTAAGAGATCTTAAGTGTTCTTTATTCTGATCTATTCAAGAGCTCCTTTTTAAGAGATCTTAAGAGTTCTTGATTCTGACCTATTCAAGAGCTCATATTTAAGAGACCTTAAGAGTTCTTGATTCTGGCCTCTTCAAGAGCTCTTTTTTAAGAGTTCTTTAAGACTAAATTAATATTTTAAGATTCCTAAAAATAGAGGCTAAAAAAATATAAACAATTTTATATTAAAATTAATAAATATTTATTCATTTAATTTATATTTACATTTAAATTTATATTAATAATCATTACAATCATTTGGTTTGCTAAGTCCATGATATATTTCAACAGCAAAATGTACAGCGCCTTTTGGGTAAATTTCGACTAGTATTGGATAGAGTTGACTCTTCAAACTCTTTGAAATTGGCAAACTGTCAATTGCACGTTGATTTGAATAGTTTCTTTAAGCTGGCCCAAATCGATCGCTTTCAGTTGGTCAATCAATCCTTTTTTTAGACCATAATGAAAATATTCTCCTGGTGCAACAGTACGAATAGGGGTATTTTTAGGAGAATTTAATAATGTACGGCAATCTTTTGGAAAATTTTTTAAGTCTTCTATCGACTCTTCATTCCGAAGAATATTTAGATGCAGTTAGAGTAATGTTAAAGTCACATTTCCATTGATCTAACTTTTGACTCAAACTTAATTTTTTGATATTCTTGGGAATAGGTTCGAAGATGGGATGATCATCACCTTGGCAGACATCTTGGTTTCAAATCTTAAAAAAAAAAATAGAAAATCATGATATTCTTTTTGAAATTAATTTTAATGCGTTAACCTTTAAGATACTTACAGATAAAACCAATTAAAAATAATCCACGTTAAAAATAACGCCCTTAAACTGGTTTTAAATACTTGATAACACTAAATAAATAAATTAAATTATAATAATACCTTTACAAGTTCTCCAAATAAAAGCTGAATAAGAATGTTAAATTCTAGGTTATACAGAAATAAAAACTATAACAAAAATGCGCGTGCGCTAAATTGAGTAAAAATATAAAAAACTTGGTAAAAAGTCTTCTTAAAGGGCTCCTATTTCTGACTGTTTACGAAGACAGAAAAAAAGTCTACTTAAAGGGCTCATATTTTTGAGTTCTTGCGAAGTCAGAAAAAATAGACTCTACAGGGCTCCTATTTCTGATTTTTTACGAAGACAGAAAAAAAGTCTACTTAAAGCGATTCTATTTCTGACTTCTTGCGAAGTCAGTAAAAATAGACTCTTAAAGGGCTACTATCTCCGACTTTTTACGAAGACAGAAAAAAAGACTACTTAAAGGGCTCCTATTTCTGACTTCTTGCGAAACCATAAAAAACGTACTGTATGTACGTATGTACTTCCTAATGAAGTCTTCAAAAAAACTTCTTTTTGAAGTCTTTCTGACTTGTATGCTGCTGGGAGGGTGCACTGCTAATGCATTTTCATGGTAATCCTGAAGAATTTGGAGAATTTGGTCCCTACTAGGATGTATTAAGTCTCCTGTTATTAAGTTTATTTTTAAATTAGCTGGCATTAAATATTCTAACATGGAGTCAAAAGTTTCTTCTTTTATATTACGTGATATGTTTGGGATGTTAATAATGTTTATTTCATTGTGGTTATTATCTTTACTAATGTAATAAAGCTGAAGAGTTTGTTCAATCTGTTGAGTCAATTGTTTGTTTTTACCATATATGTAATACTCCTATATGGCCAGTTTCTATAAGTGGAAGCTGTTCCAACATTGTGAGACAGATAGTCTCTCGTGTTCTTTATCCTCTGAGTACCTACGCAATGAAATATTGCCATTGTAAACATTATTCTCCTCCATAGACCAGTAAAAAAGAAGAAAAGTTTGCACTTTTTTGGTTCTTACCTGAAAATTTGATATAAGGGTAATTTGACGACGCTGAATCGAATGGTGCAATGGTTTTTGCAATCAGACGTGCGAGGGCTCGGGAAAATGGTTCAGAACCTGTTTATTCCGGTTTTCTGTGAATCTAGGCGTTAAATGAAAAAATGTTTGACAAATGTTAAACAAAAGTTGTAGAAAATAAAAAAATACATAAAAAAGGTTCTTTTGCCCATCTTCGTATTTGCAAAAATAAGCAAGAAAGATTGTAAAGCGTATTTGTACTGGGGGTAATCTTCGCCTAATTCTCCTCCGATAATAACCGCGGTGTCTATTACATCAGTAGTTGAGTAGTATGCAGTACAAATGTCTACACTCTACACAAACGAACACGTCATATTGTTTTCAAAATGAAATTAAACATTTAAATGTTGTTCATACGTATTTTATAAAATTTTAAATTACATATTTTGTGGTCTCATAAAAATGTATTTTTACATAATTTTAATTTATTTTCATTATGTTATTACGAAACACTGATGTATTTTTATTCAGCATCAAAGCCATAAAAATTGAAGGATAATAATTGAATGGGTCACAAAATAATTGAAAAAAAAATAATTGAAATTGGATAAATTAAAATTACACCATGTCTACGTGCTATTTCAAAATGCAATTGAAAAACCAAAAATGTAATTATTCAATTAATTGAAATACATTTTTAATCGCACGGAATCTGTGTTATGTCCACACACAATATTCCTTGTCAATTTGTATTACCTACATAATTGAAATATTTGAATTTTATTTACTTACTTATTATTTATTTACTTGCATAGCTTCAAAATCGTATGCTATTTCTACATCGAGTTCTTCCTCATGGTCGTTATCTTCCTCGTCATTGAAATCCTCGAGGTTCAATTCTGCGGCAATACCGAGGAATTCATTTCTTGGAATATCCTTGTTCTCGATGTCACTTTCTTTTGTTGAAAGATGTGCTGAATCCTCGACTGTGCTATTTGAAGAGTCGGAGCACGATTGTCTTTTACAGTTTTTGCACAGTTGAGTGCACAGGAGCCCAGTTTTTCGGCAGCTGTACCGTAAAGTCGTACAGTCTCCTGGGCATGCACATTGTACTTGAAACATAGACATGTAGAGAAAAAGAGACTTTGTGTGTGCAGATACACTTCAGAAATTCGTGAATTTTTTGACAAATCACTGAGTCGTGTAAATTTTTTCAAATTTCCGAATGTCGTACTAATTTTTGTTTTCTTCTTCGGATCAAGTAAAATAAAGAAAACGTTGGTGTTCTATTTACAAGAGGAACAGAAAATTATGGGATTTTTATTTTTAAGCAATAACTCATCAATTCGACTTGTTTTACCATTAAAGAATTTAATCTATTCAATTTTTTTTTGATAACTTACCTTTTTTAACAAATTGTCAGGCACAGAACCCTTAGATCCATAGCCCCAATCTCGTAGATCCAAGTTGTTGCCCAACCACGATTGCACCTGATAGAACGTGCGTTTTACATGTTCTCACAAGACGGGTTGGGTCGGAGGCAAAGCCGCCAATCGAATGTCCACGTTGGTGTACACGGCAAGTGATGCAAATTTTTCGTATCGAGCATCACTAAGAGATTGATTCAAATTTTTTAAGCTGTATAAATGCGCGATAATTTGTTCTGCACATTCACACAGACTCTCCATTGTACTAGCAGCGCTGTAAAACGTTTTTACAGCAGTATGGAGATTAGTATTGTTTTGCAGAACAGAGATGACGCTCTTCTTTCCTTTGCCGTACATGGCACTCGTCGTGTCACATCCAGCGAATGCGTGGGCAAATAAAATATGCGGCTTCAGATGTGCGTGGTCTTCTGTATAATACAAGGTATTTTTTTACCACCTGGCGTGATCTTGTAAAAATACAGAGGACTGAAGTCTGATAAACCGATCAATACAACCAGCAAGTCGGTATCATTGCCGACAACTTCCACTTTGCGGCCCGTAATTTTCTGTAGCTCAATCGCTGTCGTCACTATAAGTGCATCCGCATCTTCTTGTGCAAGTTTCACATTCAGACCGTGTGTACGTAAATATTCTGACAGCATCTGCACCAGTTTTATTTTATTATTTACATTCGACAAAAAACTTTTTTTGGCTCAAAGTGACGAGCGTGATCTCGTTGAACTCGATATCCGGCGCCATATTTCGTTGACGTCGGCGGTATCTCTTGTACAATTGTATTCCAATATACTCGTCAGTGTATCCATTAAAGACGACCGAAGAAGTTTCACCATATTTGCTGATGATGTGCGAGTGGTATAATTGACAAATTACTTGAAACAATGTTCCATGCAGCCAGCAGACGTTGTGCAGGAGTCGATTGATCCACCATCAATGACAAAGGTCATGTTGCAGATAGAATTTTCGGTTTGTACGTCGTACGGCTTGAATATTTTGTACAGTTCGGACTTCGGTGTCTTCCTCATGAGACCAAACTCGTCGAATAGAGATAATGGATACGGTGAAAGTTCGAACTCGAATGCTTTTCGTGTTTGTACCTCGTCACCATGAAACACAAGTGAAATACGTTGAAATAGTAGAGCAGAGTCGACCAAACAAGTATCGTCGTTAACGTGAGTCTGCATTTGGGCCGCCGTCAAATTCCTCACTTTGTTTGTTACCGCAGACAATGGCACTTTATCAACACTCTATACCACCATGGATTCCATACTGTTTTTCCCTTTCTCGAATGCTAGATGACAATCTGTGATAACCGTAGCGACAATCCCCATCGACAAGGAATACAAGGAACTTCGAGGTTCAAAAGGACGGTGTTCCTCAAACCAAAATATAAACTTCTTAATGTCATCATCATCTCGTTTCATTCGATGGTTGGCGAAATCGACGTGTTGTTCACTTGTAGATGATGCGATGCCACAATAATCCTCCAAGCACTCAATAATTGAGAACGACGATGGCATCACTGATAAGAATCTTGCGATGACACTAGGTGTAACATCTCTCCCATGTTTCAGATCTGTACCGAAAAACCTGTTTAAAGTTTGCTCAATCGTCATGTCCGGCTACACACCGCACCAAGCTTTGTCAGACCTTCGCACGGTAAAATTGCCCTCCGTTGTGAATCTTCGGTATTCATCATCATCATTCTCAGCTCTATGTTGACCATATCTTGAAGATATATTTGAACGCTTTTAGCGTAGTTGAAATGGCCTGCAGCATGGAAAATAGGCAACATTTTCCGAATACTTTGAAGGTGTAATTTCCAGTTGCCTGAGCATTCAGCCTCCATAAACTACAACGCAATTACGACACACTCAAAGTATTGCACCCATAGTTGTGCTGTAGGTCCTCGATTTTTTAAAGTAGCCAATTGTGCGATCAAGTCCGTCGTCATCCTAGTAATTGAAGGTCCCGCTTGACAATCGCCGATAGTCGGAGGTTCTGTACCCCAACTTTGGAGTAAAGCTTTAACGTCTTCATCGTATTGTTGACGTATTTCACCTTCGATCACACGGCAGATCATTACTCCCAGAGCGGTAAATGTCAGGATGTGAGCACGCATCGCACGAGCATAAGCATGCCCCGTCAACATCTACTTCACTGATGCTGGAGCATATGTTACTGCCCAGATGTCTTCAAGTTCGCTGCTATTCATAATGTGACCGATTGAGCCCAAGTAGGACATGAGCAAGTGGAACCCATCCAAGCGAACAACAACGTCTTCAGCGTATCCTGTGATGCTGCAACAATCGCACGAGCTTTATGGTACAATGGTTGGTCCAATGTTACGAAACACGTTTTCTGATTAATTCGATGTGTCTCAGCTAGACCGGTGTGTAAAGCTATGTTGATAGTGCTCATATTGTAAGGAGGCTGATTAATGAAAGGCAGACAAACAACTTTGGAAACGTTATAAGTGTTATCCGCCGTCAAAACCTCCATAAAACCTCTCAAACTCGGTATATTTTGTATGTTGCAGTGCGTTGCCCACAGATATGTCAAGTATGTGGCTGGCAATACAGGCGAATCTATGTAAAGAAGTTTCCTTGTGTCATCGTACTCGATATTTTCCATTCCGTTCGAATGACCTGTCCATGGTATGGTTCGCACTATGTTCTGTGACGCTATCATTGCTGTTGATATTTTTGAGGCACTTTTTAATTTTTTTGTCCGACCTTCATAGCTTATTTGCTCCTCCGGCGTATAGACAGCTATTTCACCTAAGCAGTGGCACGTCTTAGCCGTATTGTAGCCGTCCAAAGTTCCAACGTTGTGATCGCTATTATCAAAGACATGCTGCACACTAACATTGTCTTCAACTACGAATTTCGGTGGATCTATGATAACCGATGCCTCGTACTGTTGTAGTTGATAATATGACACGCAGAAGCCTAAATTATTAAGGACATCGATTATCAACTTCGATTCGCACTTGCGGTGAATTAAATTCCGAGTGCCAGCTGTAGATGCGATGTATAAATGGAACGTCGGACGAGAGCTACAATAGAATGGGCTATAGCACTTCGTTGCACGAAATGTCGCTCTTCATCGTCGTCAACATTTTCCAGTGAATTCGGCGCAATAAGTTTCGGCGCAATAAGGGTACGGAGAAGAGGAGGAATGTCTTGTTGAAGTGAGTGGAGAAATTTACTAGCTGGTTGATAAGAATTGTTCTCATACTCGTGATTTTCGATATCTTTTCGGACGATTTCTGCTGCAAAGTTAACTATTGCTTGTTGTTGCTTTTGATTGAGAGAATCCGGATCACGATACCAGTATCCACATAACTTGGTTATACTAAAGAATTTGTAAGATCAGAGTTTCGTGGCCTAGCTGCTGCAAAATGTGGATATCGTCTCTGAACGATTCCGCCAACTTTCGATACAAAACTTTTCTTGTAAAACATCTGCTGCCGGTAAGGTGAAGTAATTCGGTCGCTGTGAATTCTCCTTTGTCCGAATCTTTTATGTGCTCTGCAATGAGTTGAAATGCCGAGTCTATTTCTGCTGCCTTTGAAGGATGATCCAACGCGTCCTTTGGGGTTTTCAAAAACATATTGAGACATGTTTTGTGATATCGTGCACCCACAACAACTAGAGATTCAATATCTTCTAATCGATTTATCAAATCGATGCTTGTTGCATCCTCTTGATCTTCAGCTAAATCATGGATCTTGTCTTTTGTGTGGTCGCCCTGTACCACGGAGCCTTGCTTGCGAGCTCGATCCCATATGAGGCACAAGTCACGAAAATTGAATTCATTTTCCATGGGCGCCGACTCAGAGAGCCTCGCTGATGTACCAGGTGTTGCACCAGAAGATTTTGATGAAGTTTTCAGTATTGGTGCTCTTTCGGCCGCTCTTTTGACCGATGCTGTTAAGTACCACTTGCGGCACGCGTTATGCACGAGAACCGCAGTGCATTTCGCAATTCATGACTTCAGATCCTTTTCTCCAACGTTGTCGACTTGCAATGTAGCACACTCCAGTGCTTCATAGCATAGGTTGTATACAGTGCTCGGATCCGTGAACACTTCTTACTGAAAAAGTAGATACTGAAAAATAGTTCGAGTTCTTTCGACAACAATTATAATTGTATATTAAAATAATATGTGAATATTGAACTTACCCCGATATATGTTCTCAACAAAAAAAAACCTTCGAAGTGTAGAAGCAGCATATACAAAACTCACACAACACTAGACTTTTGCAAACCGAGATATATAACGTTGACCTTATATATCACACCCTTCCGCAATTACCAATCACCAATGTACTTTTGTAAACACCCCGCCCATGCCTATCTTGTGAGACTTCAGAATGCCGAAAAGAAAAATCTGTGAAGACAGTCTTCCTCAACCAGTAAACCGTATCATTAGCGAGCACAAAACGCAAAGTCTGATTATCATTCAAGTAGCTTAATATTTCTATAATTATAGTTAAAATTCTAACTAATAAAAAACTATTAACTTAATATTAATTTATTGAGCTAATCTCGTCAACTTCATTTTAAATACACTTTAAATATAATAAAAATTGATGATTAAAACGAGAAAATAAACCGAACAGAATACGATATACGAATCCGTAGTGTCCCGTTCTTAATCGGTCACCTCGTTTATAGGACTATCGCTTTTTTTTTTAATTAAGAATATTTTCTATCATTTTAATTCTCAAATTAATGAAAATTCAAATATATATATATATATATATAGGTAATAAAAATTTGTTATAATGTATTTCAATTAATTGAATAATTACATTTTTGGTTTTTCAATTGCATTTTGAAATAGCACGTAGACATGGTATAATTTTAATTTATCCAATTAAAATTCCAATTATTTTGTGACCCATTCAATTATTATCCTTCAATTTTTATGACTTTGATGCTGAATAAAAATACATCAATGTTTCGTAATAACATTATCGGAGCAGAATTAGGTGGATATTATCCGCAGTACAAATACGCTTTACAATATTTTTGATAAAATATTGTTGCTTATTTTTGCAAATACGAAGATGGGAAAAGTACCTTTTTTGATCTATCTAGATAGATCCACTTTATGTCCCTACTACTGATATTTTAGAGAATATTGGGACATTATTTCCTATACCTACTGACCATATAAGAGTACTACATATATGGTTTTGTCATATATTTTTAAATATAATTGTCTATTCAAGTATACATAGTTATTATACGGCGACATGTCACATGAGAAAGGTTATTGAAAATTTTGAATTACTTTTCAAAAAATATTCAATATTTTGAAGCATTTTATGTGCCGATACTTAATTTATATAAATTAGCATAAAATAGATTCGCCTGTGATATTGTTTATCTATCTATCTATACTAAAATAATAAAGTTGAAGCGTTATTTGTTTGTTTGTTTGAACGCGCTATTCTCTGGAACTGCTAGTCCGATTTGAAAAATTCTTTTTGCGTTAGAAAGCCACATTCATAAGGAAGGCTATAGGCTATCTAGCATTAAAATTCTTAGTTAGCCTTAAATATTGATGTTTGTAAAGTAAGTCGGTAGCTAGTATGTCAATAAGCGTGCCAAATTATCTAATGTTGTATATAAGTTATCATATTCAATGTGTTCGTTTTAAAAATA
The DNA here is from genome assembly GCA_963920215.1 of Nineta flava. Lineage (NCBI taxonomy): Eukaryota > Metazoa > Arthropoda > Insecta > Neuroptera > Chrysopidae > Nineta > Nineta flava. The sequence continues at coordinate 51,956,493 of OY986042.1, read as the reverse complement.
ATAAATAATAAATATTTTGATTTAGTATTGTAGTATTCAGTTTTTTTTATTTCATTTAACCTGACACCTTTAGTGCTTTGTAGATTATACTGTGTGTAGATTATACATACAGTGAATATGAATTGACGGGCATCATTTTACGCAGGGGTTGTTCTTAGTTTTTAGTCATACGCAAGCGTTGGACGTATTTAGTAGTGATGGTTGCACTCATAATTCATAACTACGCATTAATTATGGACCTAATTCATTTAACACAACTGCCGATGGGTTGAACCCATATTACATTTTTGCACATTTACTAACCTCATATTACACTACTGTACAGTGGGCCAATTTCGATGGTTTTATGGGGTAACTCGGTAACTTTAAGAGATAGAATAAAATGAATGTCACATTCTCGATCTCTTTTTTTATTGAGGCATGGATCTAATTTCGCACTTCTCGACCTCGTTAGCCTCGTATAATACAATTGCGCATAAACAGATAAATTGGTTTCGCGAAATAAGTTCTTTACTTTAAGTAACTTTGTTGTTCTCAGAAGCAAAGGCTGTTTTTCTACGATATCTGAGAATGACAATAGAGGGGTATTTTGAGAGGGGAATTATTGTGCATAGAGTGACCTCATATTACACAACTGCGCATAGATGGATCTCATTTTGAACTACTGCGCATAGATGATCCTCATGTTTCACTTCTGCGGATGGATAAATCCATACTACATTCCTGCGCATCGGTTGGGAGCCACCGTGGGTGTAAATGAGAAGGTTTCAAGTAATATAAAACCTAATCTACAAAATATTATTTTGAATTGAAACCAAACTTTATTTTGTCTAATAAATAATTTCATAATAGTACATATTACCAAAGGGCAAATGTACTGTGCTCGAAACGGTACCTAAATATGAAAGCGTGTCCACCACAACCTCATTATACACTTGTGCGCTTAGACGGATCTCGTATTACACTTCTCCGCAGGGTTGATCTGTTTAAGCACTTTTCTGTATGACTAAACCTCGTATCTTACAACAGCGCATAAATAAAATGACCTCTTTACATTGAGTAAAAATTGTTATCCTCTCACAAGCATAGTTATTCTACTATATCGGGGAATGGAAACAAGGGTTTTTTTAGGGACGGTGACCATTACGATGTTTAAATTTTGTTTTCTCCGTATTGTGGAAGTTAAACTAGGTTGAATGTAAAAGACCGCATCCTACATAAATGTTGGGGTCCCCCTTCTGTTTCAGTCCGACGAGATTCGCTTCTCCTATATGTTGACAATAACCAGGAGCTTGCTTATCAGGTTTTCCTGAAGGTTCATATATTCAAGGTAAGATGCTGTAATCCAGTATCTTACCGTATATCCTGTATCTGCTGTAACCCAGAGGTTTGCAGTCAAAAATAATGTGGCTGGACGTGTCCTCCTGCTCGCCACACAATCTGCACACAATGGACCCGTTATGGAGTCCCATTGTGTGCAGATGCTTCCGCAGGGGATAATGCCCGGCAATGAATCTTGACTGTCCGAGAGAATACATACGTTTTGGTTTATGTAGACTTCTGGTTGACAGACCGTGCCATATTTCCTCAAGTTGAGGCCTATGTTTCATTTGGGCCTCTCACAGTAGATTCTCGCTCCAGTCCATTTTTCAGTTTTGGATCCGTTTTTATACCAGACGATTCCTTTCTTGAGATAGGGTGGGTCTTTTTCCGTCTACATGTCCATATCACAGACTACAGTGAAAGGTTTAGAGAAGGAGTATATTTTGGGAAGAATATCTGTGCCCATTTCATGGGTTGCTTTATGGAAAGTTTAGTATTCGAATATTTCACGTAAGTTTCAAAGTATTCCGCTTCGAATACAAAAAAAACTATTTATATAGCGTGTATAGAAGGAAAGAATGAATTTTCCCTTTTTGCCCCATTTACAAGGTGATTGAGTTGGAGTAATTGTAATTTTCAGATAGCTCCTATAAGTTTTAAAGTTTTCCACGTCAAATGAAAAAAACCAAATCCTTTTAACATGAATAGAATTGAACAAGGTATTTTGGGGGGGTTTGTGCCTATTTGTCAGAGTGCTTACGTTGTGAACATAAAGTTTTCCGACAGTTTCTGTAAAAATGAAATTATTCTACGTCCCACGCAATAAACCGCCTCCTTCTATCATGAATAGAAGTAAGCAACTTAAGAGGAGTTGCGTGGGGAAAATTAAAGTTTTCGTAAATTCTCGTAGGTATCACAGTATTCAAAACCGTATTCTTTTAGCATGAATAAAAGTAAAGATGGTATATTTGGGGTTTCCCGATTTCTAGGGGGTTGCATTAGGAAAGCAACCCCCTAGAAAAAAACCCTTGCGTGGGTTTTTTTGCGAGATTTTTCCCATTTTGGGGAGAGTTGCGTTAAGAAATTTAAGGTTATCCAATTTTCCAGTTAGTTTGACGTTGTTCCTTGTCAAATGCAAAAAAACGCAACTTTATAGCATATCTATAATTGGATTAGAATTTGTATCTATATATCACACAAAGGGCTGTATATATTTAAGACTCGCCGTGCTCGCAAGGGAAATCCATAGTAGGGACATATGTAGTGTGTTCGCAAAGGTATCTGAACATGTGTTCGCAGAGGTATCTTAAGTGAATTGAGATTTAGTAGCCACTACAACCTCATATTACACTTCTGCGCAGGGATTGATCTATTTAAGCACTTTTCTGTATGACTAAACCTCGTATCTCACAACTGCGCATATATATAATATTCGCGAAATGAGCTCTTTACATTGAGAAAAAATTGTTTTCCTCGTCTAAGCATTGGCAGTTTTTCTACTATATCCGAGAATGGAAGAAAGGTTCCCATTTTCTAGGGGTTTGCATTGGGGAAACTTAAGTTTTCCAAAAATTCTCGTATGTATCAAAGTTTTCCGATTTTCCCCATAATTTGACGTAATTCTACGTCAAAATAAAAAACCGCAACCTTCTAGCATGTCTAGAAGTGGGTTAGAATTTGTATCGATTCATTACACAAAGAGCTGTATATATTATAGAATTCTGAGGATACGTATTTTCGATGCGGGACACTAAGAATTATTAATGTTTAATTAAATGTATTTAATAATGTTATTGCAATTTATTTTTACATCGGTAAATCTTAAGAAATACAAGGCTAACCGTTGTATTTTAATAAGTAATAAGGGATTATATATGTGAATCATGTATCATCTAACAAAAAACTAAATAAAAATTTCCCTCTACTCCCACCATATAGTAAATTACCCACCCCTTCATATGAAATCAAATAATCTGTGATTAAAATTATAATTTACCTTTTGCAAGTATGGCAACAAGGTTGGAGAAATTGTAAAATTTAGGAAGATAGACATGCTTACCTAGAATTACCCTAGAAAGTGTCTGGATACTAGTAGGCTATTGATTATGTCCTTAAAACACGGCAATAAGGAACTAAGACGTTCACGGGTTTTTATTGCAGGAATCGGTCAATGGGTCATTTAAGACGAAAAACCGCAGACTGTTATTAAATTAGAGGGTGAAAATTGGAGATAGGGGTAAAAATGCACCCTTTTCAGTTTTACCAACATATCTCGCAAACGAAGCAAAATTTCGATATATTTTATATGAAACTATTTGTAGAGAATTGAATACTCCGTCGAAATGGTATATTTAAATCTTTTTAAAACTTTTTTTATGTTGAAAATGTTGAAACAAAAAGCAAAAAAAGCCAAAATTTCGATTTTTGAACGTCTTAGTTCCTTTCAATATGACATAATCAATAGACTATAGTGCCTAAATACAAAGCAACACTGCAAAGAAGTTAAATGTTAAAATCTTATTCTTTGTAATTTAAAATTAGAATGATAAAAAAAAACTAGAAGTTTTGTTAACTTTATTTGATTAAAATTAGAACTTATCTTTAGCAAGTAGGCAGGAGCAGTTTAAGTTTATAACTTTCGTCAAGTTTCAAACCTGGATCCTGGAAGACGATCCGACAAAATGATGTATTAATTCCATAATGTTATAAGAATGAATTAGTAAAAACTTTTGAACAAGTTATGCCAAATTAGGTTTTGTTTAAGAGGAACCAGATTATTTTGGCCTGTTTGCGGATTTATTTCTATGTCAGAAAGTCTGAAAGTAGGTATTTTATTTTTACCGCACCAAAAAAAAAGTCACTAATTTAGTTGGTCAATCATCGAATTCATCATTCATTTCTCATGAAAGATTTAATTCTTGTTCATTATTCAATCCGATATCAATAACTTTTTTTATGGTTTTATAGATCTGAAATGGTTTAATTTCATTCTATATAAACAACCTTGTAAAACGGTCTAAAAAAGGTAATCGATATTTAAGCAACTGCAAGGAATTACTTCACTCAAATTGAGTGAAAGTATAATGGCCATTGAACAATAATTACGATTACTCGGTTAATCGAAAAAATTCTATTTGTTCTGTCCATTATAATTTTGAACTAGAATAAACTTTTAGAATTTACCATGTGTCGAAAGCACAAACAAAGATAATAAAAGGCTGTAAACCAAGATAAATTTATATATATAAATATATCCGATCAAAAACATAAATGTAAGAAAGGGCCGAGTTTTCGGGAAAATTCTTCATCTAATAGTTGCTTCTTAAAAAGTGATGATATGGAAGAAAGGACCGAGCTATTTACCAAAAACATTAACGAGGGGTAAATTGATTAAATGTAAGAAAAAATTTGGTTGAAATTTATTTCGTAAGTTTTCCCTTAGTATGTTTTTAAAATTTTATATAACGCGGTCAGTTATTTTTTCTGTTGATTTCAAATATTTTAAAACGTGCCGCGTTATGAAATTTTAAAAACGTACTAAGGGAAAACTTACGAAATAAATTTCAAGCAAATTTTTTCTGGCGGTTGATTGACTATGCTTGAGAAGGTTTTCTGCAGTTTCCATCACGAACTCCAGATGAATATCGGCATAGTTCCTATCATAGTCGGCTGCAGCCGCATATCCTATCAATTCCTAGTCTACTCACAAATTCCTTCCACTCCACTCACAATCTCACATCCTAAGGCATCACAATGGACCTTATGGTCGAAGTGTAGCCCGTCCAGGGCAGCCTTTACAATCTACCTCTACCTCTATATAACGTCAACTAGTTCTGCTCGTTAGGGACTTTTACCACCTCCAAAAAACTGCATCCTCCTAGCATACCTAGAAAGGTAGTTTCTAGTGTTTTTATTAATTATCGATAAAATATCGAAAATGAAAAGATATCTGTTTTTGTTTAACATAAAAATTCCACAGCTTATTAGGATTGAAATATTATATATTTGTCTATGTTTCTCATTAATTTTTATTAAGGAAATTAAATATAATTTAATAAATTAGATAAATAATTTTATTATATTTATAAATTCTCATAATATATTATAGAGAAAATGAAAAAATATTGATGTTTCGTATTATTTTACAAGACGGTACTTTAAGATGATATTATTTAACTTCTTATGATTTCTACATGGTAGTTTACTTACATAAGGTCTTTTATGACTAAATCTTAAAGAATATAGGAAATACAAATTCCAAAGAAAAACAAAATTTGGCATATCTCCCTTAATATTTGAAAAATCGAAAAAATTATCAGGAGTTAAATTGTAGGTACGAAGTTTTAGTGTGTCAAGAAGTGGATTAGACTTTTCTTTTACAAAATTTCGTTTATATATTAACACCAAACAAAATATTTTTTTTTTTTAAATACAAAACTTTCAAAATTGGCCTTACAGTTATGAAACATAAGATTTGAGTTCTCCTGAAAATATGTGAGGATTATAAGTGTTTTTTTAATTATTTTTTCGATAAAACACACCGTTTCGGAGTTAATTAACTTTTTATGTAAAATTTCTCGTTAATTCAGCACGTCCTAAAACTCACAAAGCCTAAAAATTTTGTTATTCAGATGTGGTACATATGTTCTATGGACTATGTTGACTTAATTTTCATTTGTTTTCCCGATATCTCTATTGGCTTACGATATATTTTAATTTTAATTTCAGATAATAAGACCAGCTTGATTTTTTTTTTTTAATACAAAAATTTGCAAAGTGATCCTACGGTTATAAAACTTAAGATTTAGGTTCTCTGGGAAATAAGTGGAGATTTAAAGGAATTTTTTTTTGCTTATTTTTTCGACAAAACACTCATCCAATAATTAGAAGGAGTTATTTATTTAAGTTTTTATGTAAAATTTATCGTTAATTCAGCACGTCCTAAAATTCACATAGCCTAAAAATATTCTATGGACCATCTTGACCAAAAACGAATGAATTTTCATTTGAATTTACGATATCTCTATTAGTTTACGAGATATTTCAATTTGTAGGCTCAGACGAAAATTTCATTTTTTTCACGAATAATGCTTATAATTTAAAAATGTTTGTTTTGTAAAAACTTATTATTTAAATTAATGTAGTTCCTATTGATTCAATCTAATTATTGGATGAAATTTTTATTCGAATTGTTGTTCAACCGAAAGAAATATTCAATTTGCTAAAACTCATATTTAACCTTCAAAAAGGAGGATGGTTCTCAATTAGTATTTTTTTTTTTTTTAATGTGTGTCACCTCAGAACTCCGTCATTTATGAACCGATTTTGAATTTTTTTCTTAAAGGGTTTGTTTCCCATTGGTCCCATTGTCACCAAATCTTATTCTGGTGAGGGGATCTCCGGGAAATCGAGGAAAATCCTCATTTTATATGTCATAACCAATTTCTGCGAAATTTTGTTTTTGTTTTAAAGGGTATACTCATTCATAATGGGAAAGAAGAAAATTTTTTTAAAAACCGACTTAAAAAAAATTTTTTACAAAAAAAAAACCGACCCCAAAAAACAATTTTTACAAAAAAAAAAACAAAATGCTTGTAAAAAAAACTGAAAATCTGTTATAAAAAAATGCACTAAAAATTAAAAAAAAAAAAAAACGGATTAAAAAAAAGTGTTCGTTTTGTAGGTCTACCCATATCTAGACAAAGAAAATCAGTTATAGAACTTCAAAGTCACTAAAAAGCGAGAAATACCTCCTATTTTGACAAAATGGAAACCCAACTTCAAAAATCAAATATTCTATAACAAAAACTGCACTAAAAAGTAAAAAAATAATTGCATATTCTTGTGCCAATTTTAGTTCACCTAAGCAAAAATTTTTAAATATATATATATATATATATGTATATATATATGTATATATATATATATATATATATATATATATATATATATATATATATATATATGTATATATTAGCACTGCAGGCCTCAAGGGCCCATGGCTTCAATTTTTTTATAAATTGCTTTCCATTTTTTCCTGTCCATTGCCACTTCTTTCCAGTTCTTAATTCCAATCCGTTGAAGATCCTCTATTGTGGCTCCCATCCATTTTCTACCCTCTCTTTCGGAAACCATTCTTTTTGGAATTCTTTTATCAGACATCCGACAAATGTGTCCTAGCCATCCAACGCGCCGTGCCTTGATAACATTTACAATGCTGGGGTCCCTATACATTGCATAAACTTCTTCATTTGTCCTTCTTCTCCAAAGACCATACTCATCCTTCACACCTCCATAAATTTTCCTTAGAATTTTCCTTTCCCAAATAACTAATTTATTAGCCGCTGCCTTGTTCATAACCCACGTTTCCGATCCATAGAGTACCGTCGGCCTAATCATTGTCTTGTAAATACGGGCCTTTACTGTTCTTGATACCATTTGGGATACCAAAATGCTTCTCAATGTACTGACGACCTTGCTTCCTTTTTAAATTCTGTTGTTAATTTCCATTTCTTCATCTATATTTGCGTTAATTAAGACACCTAAGTATTCAAACTCTGTAATATTTTGGAAGGAGTACGTTTTCCCAGATGTTTGAATTTTCAGATCGTTTTCTGTTTCGCCATCATTGTTTCGCAGCTTAACATATTTGGTTTTCCTTTCATTAACTGTTAACCCATATTGCTTAGCTATATGCTCCAACTTCTTGAAAACGTTCTGTAGTTCTGCTTTGCTTCTGGTCATAATAGCTAAATCATCTGCATATGCTACGATTTGATGATTAAAGTGGTTAATAGTGCCTTTTGTCTGCAATCCACATTCCCTGATGATAACTTCTAGTACTAAATTGAACAGCATCGTGGACAACGGATCCCCCTGCCTTAATCCCTTTTTAACACAGAACTCATTAGAAATCCTCCCTTCCCAAGTTACCTTACTCCATGTATTCTGCAATGTCATCTGTACCAATATGACCAATTTTTTAGGTAGATTTAGTTTTGTCATTCATCATCTTCTATCATCTTCTCTCTTATAATCGTGTCGTACGCTTGCTTAAAATCAATGAAAAGCACATGAAGTTCGAGATTACTATTATAGCTACTACTAAATAGCTCTTTCACGGTAAAAATTTGATCAACCGTAGATCTTCCTTTCCTGAAGCCCCCTTGATACTCTTCAACGATATTATCCACATAAACACTTAACCGTGCTCGAATGAATTGGCCCAATACTTTGTACACTACATCCAAAAGGGAGATCCCCCGATAATTTTCGCAGATGTGTTTGTTTCCATTTTTAAAGATTGGGCATATGATGGATTCTCTCCAACTTTTAGGGATATTTGCTTCGTCCCAGATTTGCTTGATAAGCTCAAAAAGTTTCATGCGCATTAATGCGCCCCCATATTTAAGTATTTCCGCTGTGATACCATTTTCCCCTGCAGATTCATTATTTTTTAGGCAACAATTTCTTCAAATTCCTTTAGTGTTGGAACTTCCAGGATCACTTCCGTATCCTCCATTTGATTGCTGATTGTTTGTGTAGCACTTATCCCCTCCTCATTTAATAACTCTTCGAAATGCTCTTGCCACATATTCAATTTTCCAAATGTTTCACCAATTAAGTCACCGTCCTTGTTCTGAAAGTAAACTGACTTTGTTGAATTTACAGGCTTGCATTTCTTGATCTCATGAAAAAAGTTTTTTATCTCATTTTGCCGAAAATTATCTTCAATCCTTTCAACTTTTCTGCACCAGTATTCTCTTTTTTTTACTCTACAAAGTCGTTTTACCTCTTTTTCCATGTGACTGTAAAGTTCTTTATTTAAAGCTGTGTCATTGCTGCACAAACTCACCCATGCCTTATTCTTTTCTCGTAGCGCCCTTTCGCACTCCTCATCAAACCAGTCTTTTCCTTTTACAGGTACATCGTATCCGAGCACATCTTCTACCGCACTAACTATTGCTGTTTGCATCATTTGCCACTTCTGTTCAATGCCCTCAACTTTACTTTGCTTATTCAAGTTAGCTGATATTTATTCTTCTAATTGATTTTTTATATCTTCCTGCTTTAACTTAGGGATGTTATACTTCGACCTGGTTAACGTCTTATGCTTTTCAATTTTAGGAAGCCGCTGCTTTAGCATAGATATGACCAAAAAATGATCGGAATTACCATCCGCTCCTCTGTAACTTCTTACATTATTTACTATTTTCATATCTCTCTCTTCTATTAGCATATGATCAATTTTATTTAAGGTTTTTCCATCAGGCAAAATCCACGTTGCTTTATGTATATTTTTGTGATCAAAGTGAGTGCTCATTACTTTCATATTGTTTTCTCTTGCAAATTCAACAACACATTTTCCATTTTCATTCGTACACTCGTGATTACTTTTTCCTCCTGTTACACTTTTATATATTGCCTCTTTTCCAATTTTAGCATTACAATCTCCTATTATAATTTTCGTATCGTACTTTGGTAATTTATTAATGGTATTTTGTAGTTCCTCATAAAACAGTTGCTTCGACTCGATATCTTTTTCTTCGGATGGTGCGTGAATATTTATAACAAAAATCTTTCTATATTTTCCCCTCAACCTTATTCGACACATTCTGTCCGAGTGAGCTTCGAAATCCACAACTGCTTTCCCTGCTTTCTCATTTAGAAGGAAACCCGTGCCTAACATTCTATTATCACCTCCACTTTTAAATAGGATAAGTTTCCCGAGTTTAACAATATCGAGCCCTTATAATTTAGTTTCTTGTAAAGCTAAGATGTCTATCTTGTACATTTCAATTACTTTTTTTAAATTTTCGATTTCTCCATCTCTGTAAATACTTTTAACATTCCATGCAGCGATTCTCATTTCTAGCTCTGAAAGCTTCCTATACCTCTTTTTAATACTTTTTCCTTTCTTTATTGTTTCGGCTTTTTTACAATTTCCCATCTTCATGTCCATATTCGTAGTCCATTTCGTCGAACCTTTGCTTATTATTGCCTGGCATATTACTTTTTTCCATCATCGTTTCTACTTTGTACCTCCAACTGATCAGTCTCAATGTTCCATCTCCATTCTACATCAACGATTTTTAATCTTTGGTACCCAACCTTGGCTTGATTTCCCTTTCTTTGCTCCTCTACCGCTATTAATCTTATGCGTCTTTGTATTTTTCTCTCCTTGACTGTCTGATCATTATTTATGAATATCTTATTCCCCCTTATTTCTCTTAATTTACTTTTATTTTCCATAACTTTCGATTTATCTTCAAAATTTGCAAATGAAATCAGGTATGTTGCCTTCCCTAGCCTGTTTGCAGCCTAAATTGAGGTTTCCACTTCCAAAGTTCTTTTGATAAAGTCACTCATGACATCCTTTAACGAATCCTTATTTTCTGTAGGTACCTACAACTCTGAAACCACCACGTTATTTCGCTTTTTTTCCTCATCCCACTGCTCAGTTTTTCTATTAAGTGCTGCCAAAATTTTCTTAATTTTCTCGTTATTCACCATTAAAATTACATTTTCCTGCTATATTTTACTATTATCTTTCTTCAATTCTTGCATTTCACGTTTCATTTCTTTTTGCTCTTCTTTCATTTGTCTAATATCCGATGACACCGTGTGTAACAATTTTAAAATATCATCTAGCTTTTTATCATTTTCCTGCATTTTCACGGGTGTTCTTGCTAATTTCTTGCTTAGTTTAAAGGGCCCCATGTCCTCTTCATTCCTTTTCTGCTTGATTTCATCCGTTGAATAATCCTCCGTACTACTCATAATTTAAGTACGTCCCTGTTCGGATAATGTACAGCGCTAAAAAATACAACACCAGATCAACTCTTCGGAGTGAAGTTCTTTTTTCAATACACCTTTATTTTGTTCACTTTATTACACGTTAACTACTTTAATACTAATTAATTTCCTTCTGTTATATAAAATCGCGACTTCTTAAAATATTTATCTTTCAATTTTAAGGATATCCAACTGTCAAAATTAACAATTAGCCACAATATTAATTAATTTTCACAAAAAAAAAAACTTTATATATTTCACTAATAACACTAATCACTTATTTACTTTCTATTACCTTTTCGTGGCACAGTAAGCTCAAAACTTGCAATATTGAAATAAATTTTGCAGTTATGTACCACAGTACTTTTATCCATTCATATCAGAACCGGACTCGAATAAATATATATATATGTACAATTATTGTTATTTTTGGAGGTGGTGTCCAAAAGTTCTGTGAAAAATAACAATAATTGTACATATATATTTAAAAATTTTTGCTTAGGTGAACTAAAATTGGCACAAGAATATGCAATTATTTTTTTACTTTTCAGTGCATTTTTTGTTATAGAATATTTGATTTTTGAAGTCGGGTTTCCATTTTGTCAAAATAGGTTTTATTTTCCTTAGTAATGCTAAAAATTGATATAGAAAACACTATAATTACATAAAAAAGGTAATTTTTGGTGTTTTTTTCCATTTTCGGAGATATTCGTTTGAAAAAGTTTTCCCATTTTCTTATAAATTTCAAGTTTATCGGGGTTGAATGCAAAAAATGCATCCGTCTAGCATATCTATAAATGGGTCAAATTTATTAAAACTAAATATTTTTATTTTTTATTTTGAAAAAGTTACATAGTAAAAAATTATAATAACAATCAGTGTTCTTTGTTTAAAATGTTAACATAAACTGATTCATGGATTAAACGTGTGAACACTTATATACCTATATATATATATATATATATATATATATATATATATATATATATATATATATATATATATAAATATATATATATATATATATATACATATGTACAAATATATATATATATATATATATATATATATATATATATATATATATATAAATATATATATATACATATATATAGCTAATGTGTCATCCAAACAGAAAGGACTGTCGACAAATATCAACGAATCAGATAGATATATGCTATAT
>OY986042.1:51769192-51941692 GCA_963920215.1 Nineta flava | reverse complement strand
TTCCTCATTCTAGTTATTAGAAAAAACTTAAAATTCCCATAGCGAAACAAATATCTGGTCTGGTTCCTTGACATAGATATAATAAACTACCTATTGCATCCTGGTATGGTACGTTTCTCGTTAAAGAATATGCTGCATTATTTGTAACTAATTTTTGATTAGGATCAGTAGGAGTTGCCGCTGGTTTACAGTCCCCCATGTTGTATTTTGCAAAATATCGTTAATATAAGCGGCTGTCTATTGCTGCTATACCGTTAACCAAATATCAATTCTTATTCCAAGAACGTTTGTTGCTTTTCCCACGTCTTTCATTTTGAATTGTTTCATGAGGTTGTTTTTAGTTTCTCGCAAAAATTATTCATCATTACAGGCTATCAACATATCATAAACATATACTGCAATGATAGCTAACTTACTCGATTCTGTTTGAAAATGTAGTTTCTTCAGAGTTTTGGTTAACTTATCATTCCGTACTCTACCACTTTGTTTAAGCCCATACATCGCTTTCTTTAGTTTCCATACCTTCACTTCTTCTCCATCTTGTTTTAGAAAGATTTCATCTCGTACTTCACCTTGTAAATATGCTGTTGTTACAACCATATGATACATTTGTAATTTATATTTTGCTGCTATTGCAAATATATACCTTAAAGAACTTTATCTAACTATATACTCACCTATAATTTCTCATAATCTATAGCAAATGTTTACGTACAATCTTTAACTACTAATCGTGCTTTGTACCTTTTTATGTTACCTTGCTCATCTCTTTATGTTTTAAAAACCCATTTTTATTGTAGAATTTTACGATTTTTCAACTAGTATACAAGTTTTATTCTTTTTTAATGAATCGTATTCACTTTTCATTGCTTGGAACCATTCTTCTTTATCATCACTTTTCATTATTTCGTCCACATTTTCTGGATCTGAGCTATATGTCAAGAATATTACAAAATCCGGCATATTTATTGGCTTCGGTTGCTTTGTTGATTTTCTTATTTCATTTTCTTTTAAACTTTCATTAATTGTGTCACTGTCTACTGAAATATCTTCGCGATTGAATTCTTCATCTAAGCTTTGTGGTATCTCCAATGAATCTTAAAAACTGTCTTCACTCATAACTTCCGATGTACTTGTATCTGTGGTTTCGAAAATTTTGTTTTGTTTCTGAACACTTTGGTTTTTAAGAAATATTACGTCTCTACTAATGACTATATTTTTATTTTTATTCATCAATCTATATCCTTTTGTATCTTTAGGATAACTTAAAAATGTGCACTCTTTTGACTTTTCATCCCATTTTTATCTTTTTTCGTCTGGAATGTGCACCATTGCCTTGCATCCGAAAATTCGAAGGTTGCTTAAGTTTGGTTTCTTTTTAAACCAACTTTCGTATGGTGTAATCTTAGTCGCTGCTGCTGGAGATCGATTAATTAAATAAACTACTGTTGCAATAGCTTCTGCCCAATATTGTTTTGGCAAATTAGAGTCAGAAAGCTTACTTTTCCGACACCTGTGCAATTCATGTGCTCGGTGGATAATCCATTTTGTTGTCGACTTTACGGCACAGTAAATAGGTGTTGTATGCCATTATCAATTAAAAATATTTTCAGCTCGTGGTTCATGTATATTCTCTTCCATTATCTGTACGCAAAACTTTTATTTTTCTGTCTGTTTGTTTTTCCACAAAGTTTTTAAATTCCATAAATATTTTTGATACTTCTGATATATTTTGCAGGAAATAAATGAATACATATCTGAAACAATCACATATGAACGTCATAATATATATTGACTAACCAATAGAACAGCTATCCATTGGCCCTCAAAAATCTGAGTGTATTAAGTCAAGTATATTATTTGACGAAATTTTATTTCTGTGGAATGACATTCTTGCATGTTTACCTTTGGTGTATGCTTCTCAAGGCTCTGTCTCACAATTTTTTAATGAAAAACCTTCTGATAATTCTTCAAGTAGTTTCATATTTGTTTGCTTTAGGTGACCAAGTCTACGATGCCATAAATTTGTAATATTACTTTTAGTATATAAAATTCTCTCATTTGGTTTTATTATTCTGTATATACCATTTTCTGCAATTACTTCAGCAAGAATTTTGATTTCTTCTGAGATGATTTGACAACCATTTTTTACTAAAATTTACGGTGTCGCCTTTTTTAACAATTTTACTAATTGATAACAACTTTACAGCTATCTCTGGAATATGTAATGCATCCTATATTAAAATTTCTGTTTTCCATTTTGCCTACTTCAATTTCATAAATAAATTCCTAATTTTTCTGATAGACGTGAATTGTTTGCAGTTAAAAATTATGTACTTCCAACATCTACTCCTGTAACTATTCTGCATTTGAGGTTATATGTAAAGATGCACACGAATCACACGAATCATTTTTCGACCTTTTCAATCTACAATCTTGTGCAAAATGTCCTATTTTGTTACATGCATAATACCTGACTTTTTTTGTATCAAAGTCACTTTTTCCTTTTTTCACATATAATGCTTTCATATTATGATTTTAATTATTTGGCGATCGCACATCCTGAAGAATTTTCATTATGGTGAAATCTCCGGTGATAGCTGTACCACTGCTTTCTAAGCCCATTATCATTGGTTAGTAAGATTCGGGAAGTCCCGCAAGCAAAAGAGTTCCTATATATTCTACATTTACCTGAAATCCTAGTTGATTTAGTTTCTGCGCTGTAGATATTATGATATTTACGTAAGCATTAACTGCAAACTGCAAGCTTGCCTTGCTGTTTTCGATTCTCTAATATACATATAGTTAACTGGATCAACAAATAAAATTATTTTTGACCTTGCCTTTGCTATCTTGTTTGTATCAGTTTCGGTACCTTCTATACAATTCCATGGGTTTTCATTTTCTAATAGAGCTTGTAATGCAAATTTCCAAGAATTAAAATTGTCTCTACCAGTTAGTTTGTCAATAGCAATTGAATTGTTGCTTCACAAAGCAATTTTTAAGGTAATTTATTTTTTTTTACTTTTTCAAAAAATACTTTTAAATATCGTTACCAAACGATTTAGAGCACTTCTGGGCCCATAACCTGATATATATATATATATGGCTTTAAATAATTTGTTTTATTCACTTATTAACAGAAATCGTTTTAACAAGTTTAATCGTTTTTAAGTTTTTACAATTTTGTAATGTACTCATGTTGCAACCACGTTTTTTTGTTCTAATGATAACTTAAACTGTATTCAAAAACACTAGATAACTAAAAGTCACTAGATAAATAAAAGTCACTATAAAAATAGAAATGTTCATTAATTCACATCCACGAATCTACTATAACAGACTTTTAAACTTAAATGATTCAGAGCATAATAATTCAACAAAATACAGCTGGGCAAGCCAGCTTAAAATTTCCTTTTCACTAGCCAACAAAGATGACCAATGGTTAAACATCAATACGTTTAATAGAACTAATCAATGCATATCCAGTTTTGTCAACGTCCTTGTAGAATATTACGGTACAAAAGATACCGAGTCAATTCTAATCTGTTGTTTATAGTTTGGTACAGAGTACACCTTATTTAACAACTATATTCCGATAAAAAATCTTCGAGTTATGCTTCAATTGAGCACCGTTAACAAGCATACAATATCCTTCTACATTAACGGTAATAGCTATAAAATAGACCCAAATATGAACTGCATGTTATGTAATTTACACGAAGATGAGTCACTGTAACGCATAATAAGAGGCCCTATATACGATAATCTAAGAAAACGTCACTTGCATAAGTATATGGTGAGTTCAAGTTTACTGTCTGCTGATAATTCCTACCAAATTTGCTGAATATGCTAATGTGTATCAAATAAATGCTATGTTCTATTTTATTGATGGCCTCTAAGTCTTAGATCATTTATGATTAACGAGTGATCAGGGGAACTAAATACTGATAAGCTTACTTTTTCTCTTTAATAAGCATTATTCCACTTTTTTTATATTTTTTTTAAGTTTATATATTGTTGTCGCGGTATCCTGGCTCTCTTTATACTCAAAGGAGCGCTGCCCGAACCTGCAATGATTCCGATACTCGACAAAAACAAAAAAAAATATATTAGTAAACGATATTACTAAATATTTTGTAATTGGAACAACACGCACGTTTTTGTTTAAAGAAAAGAAAAAAAAAATTAAATTAAACACAAGTTTTTACGAAACAAAAAAAAACCTGATTTTATTGCTTTAAAAAAAATTGATTATCCAATTTCTTTTTCAACAATTATTTTAATTCTTTTTCACACAATGTTAAACTTTGAATTACTTGACCAAATTACTTGTACAAATTCCAACTTATACTTTGATCTGGATTGAACAACAATTATATACTTTGATACTAGCAGACAATAGTCGATATTAAACTGATCAGACACGATTTAAAAACTGATTTGAATCGACACTGGTCACCGGTTTATATACCCGCCATGGGTCGTTCTAGAATATGATTGTTTTTTTGAATAAATATTTTGTTTTTGACAATATATTTTCGCATGGAGGCTTCTAGAATATTTCAGTATATCAACACTCATGGACGTAGTCGGAGTATTCAGACAATTTATAAAATTAATTAAAAATTATACCTCTCCTTGGGTTTGACCCATTGTCACACCCCGCTTGGTTGATATTCAACTAGCGACTTAATGCACACGGCCAGTGTCAATTCAAAATCTATACACAAATTTTATGATACATTACTGTAAGCTAGCTTACTTCTGTTTATTTGTTTTACAAAAATTATCTTGTTTTTACAAAATTATTTATTTGTGATCTGTTATTTTGAAAAACAATTTATTCAATTTGTATGACTTTTGATTAAAATTAAATGTAATAATTTTATTTAAATTTTTGATTTTTTTTAAAATAGAAAAAACTTTAAATCAAAAGCAACAATTAATCTTATTATCATTTTTCGACTTAAAAAAAAACTTAGTTTAAGAAAAAATAAATAAATCGAGCTACATTATTTTCTTTTTGTACTTTTTATACAAAAAAACTCCTTCTTTTTGCAAGGAGAAAAATATTATTTTGTTAAATATTTTTCGTAATATTTTACTTTCATAATTAAAATGTGTGTTGGATCAAAAAAAATTATTTAATAATTTTCATTACAACAAAATCTCCCCCTCTAGATTCCAACACACATTTTCTTATTATATTTGGTCGACCAATTTTTGACTTATAGAACTATTTGAACTATTTCAATTGTACTAGTACTTTTAGCTAGCTAGCAAAACTTAAAAGTGTACGTACACATTAGTTCTTCACTCTTCATCAACGGCGCCTGTTGTTGATTGCCGGTCGTCTGGGCCGCAAGTTGTACCCTGGCCTTAATGCTCTGGCCTCTGGCTCGTCCACACTTGGTAAATCCCGTCGTCTTCCATCACCTCCATGCCTTTGACCCCCCAATCGATCCGGAAGTAGTTGGCCGAACACCTCGTTCCCCACACTCAATCTTCCCATATTCCCATTGGCGGCGGTCCTTGCACTGGCCGGCTTCAAGAGACCTCCATGTATCTTCGTGGGAGGCACTGTATCCACAACATATATTCCAGCTGGTAAACTCCTCAGCACTCTGTAAGGCCCTTTCCACTTCGGTGCCAATCCACTATGAACACCCTCCACCTTACTGCTGAGCACTTGGTTGCGCATCCAGACGGACTCTCCTGGTTGATAACTGAGTCCCGTCTCCACTTGATCGTTCTCTTCGGCATTGGCCAATATTGTAAGCCGAGCTCTCTCTTCAGTTTCTTTACGTTCCTGGCCTCTCTCATTGGCCCATTCTTCAATATCTTGAGGCTCTTCTTCGACTATTATTTGCCAATCCCCAGGCTTCTTCATTTCAGCCCCCAGTAAAAATTTGGCGGGCGAAAAACCAGTTGTTCTGTTTGCTCTATTACGTATTGCAAACAATGATTTGTACAATTGTTGGTCCCAATTCTTGTGTTCTCGATCCAACAAATGTAATCGCAACAGCTTCTTCAACTCTTGATTTTGTCGTTCCGTGGGGTTGGCTCGTGGATGGTATATTGGTGTTGTCCATATCTCTGTGTTCCAATCTCTATTCACTGCTTTCCATTCTTTCGATCTGAACTGGAGACCATTATCACTAAGTACTGCTCTTGGATATCCATAACGACTAAATACTTCGTCTTTCAGTACGAGGTCGACGTGGCCCCCAATGGAAATGCTTCGATCCATCTAGTGAAAAGATCAGTCACAACCAATATATTCGTTTTTCCACGTGATGTGCGTGGGTATGGACCCATCCAGTCGATACTGACTACCTCCCATGGTGAAGTAGGTCTTCGACTTCTCATTGCTGAACTTGGTTTCTTGTTCAGTGGCTTCACTCTAGCACACGTATCACACCCTTTTACATATCTGCGTATGTCATCTTGCATCCCATACCAATACACACGGTTACGGATTTGACGATACGTTTCTCTCCATCCTGGGTGGGCTGCTTCATCACTGTCGTGATATCTTCTTAGAAAACCAAGTCGGCGTTCTTCGGGAACCACATGCACTTCTTGTACCATCTGTTGACTGTGGTACCAGAGGATTCCGTCAGCTACGGTGTAATTAGCTCGTGTTCTGTCCACTCGTCGACGTAGATTGCTTCTTAGTGGACTATTGTGATCTACGATGTATCTTCTGATGGCAGTCACATCACGATCTTCATCCTGCCATCGTCGAATATCATCAAGTGTGGGTGTTTCCACTTCAATTACGTTGAGGGTTATCGGTATTTT
Organism: Nineta flava; assembly: GCA_963920215.1. Lineage (NCBI taxonomy): Eukaryota > Metazoa > Arthropoda > Insecta > Neuroptera > Chrysopidae > Nineta > Nineta flava. The sequence goes on along the minus strand of OY986042.1, from coordinate 51,934,885 downwards.
TGCCCTCTTTTCAATCACCCACTCTGGAATGTCCTCCACTTCTTCATCTTCAGCCTTGCTCTGTGGTTGTCTGGACAAGGAGTCGGCGGCTTGATTATCTTTTCCGGGGACGTGAATTATTTCGTAATCATAGGCTCCCAATGCTAATGCCCATCTTGTCAATTTGGCTCGACTATCCTTGGTTTTGTTCAGCCATTGGAGCGCTGCATGATCCGTGTATAATTTAAAATGTCTTCCTTCAAGATATCCTCGAAACTTCCTCAATGCCCAGATTATCGAGAGACATTCCTTTTCTGTCGTGGCGTACTTTTTTTCTGTGGGTCCAAGCTTCTTGCTGGCGTAATTTATTATTCTCCTTGTCTTGCCATCATCTTCCATTTGGAATAATATTGCACCCAGTCCGACGTCACTAGCATCCGTATTTAAACAAAACGTCTTCTTAAAATCTGGATGTGCTAGTTTCGGTGCATTCACAATCGATGATATCAGATTTTCGAACGCCTTCTGATGCAATGTTAGCCAGCGCCACTTTATGTTCTTCTTGAGCATTTCGCTTAGAGGTGCAGCTATATCTTCGTAGTTCTTCACGAAGCTCCTGTACCAACGACATAATCCCAAAAATTGTCGTAGTTGTCTTCTTGTTCTTGGTACAGGGTGATTGCTGATAGCTTCATTCTTCTCTTCCTCTCTGTCAATGCCGTCTTCGCTCAAAATATGTCCTAGGTATTTGACTTTGTTGCTGCCAATGACACATTTGCTTGGTTTGCAAGTTAATCCATGTTGTTCTAGTCTTTCAAGTACAAGATCCAGGTGGTGTAAATGTTCCTTGACTGATCGACTGTAGATTAATATGTCATCCAGGTAAACTTGACAGAAATCTTCGATGCATCCAGATAGTTCTTCGTTCATTAAACTCTGGAACGTAGCTGGCGCATTCTTCAATCCAAACGGCATGACGCGAAATTGATAGAGACCTCTTGGGGTGGTAAATGCTGTGTACTCTTTCGATTGTGGCTCCATCTCAATTTGCCAATAACCAGTCTGAAGATCCAATGTAGAAAATATTTTGGCTCCATTGACTTTTCTCAACATCTTTTGCAGATCTGGAATCGGAAACGCATTGCTCTTTGTGATATCATTCAATTTTCTGTAATCGACGCATAATCGAAAAGTACCATCTTTCTTCTTCGGCAATACGACGGGTGCGGCCCAAGGCGATGTGGATGGTTCTATAATGCCATCGCCTTCCATCTCTTCAATCATCTCTTCTAATACCCGTTGCTTCTCATTGTTGTACGGGTATGGTCGTAATTTAATGGGGGAATTCTTCGTAATCTCAATCTTGTGTGTGATCGTTTTTGTCCTTCCAACTTTGCCGAAAATGCTGGGATGTCGCCGAATGACATCTTTTAACTGCTCTTGGTTCTCAAGGAGTTTTATTTGTAACTCGCCCAATGCGTTGTTAATTGTTGCCACTTCTCTATGGGCTCCATCTGGTTTTCTCCATGCAATGCGGACTCTCTTATCACACCCCAAGTAAATTATACCACTCCGGTAATCGATGCTCACACCATTTTTTGTTAAAAATTCATGACCAAGTATTAAGTGATTCCGTAGGCCAGGTACAACCATTACTTCAACATTGAACTTCATTCTTGATATCATCACATCCATGCACATTTTCCCAAGAATCTTGAAAGTATTATTACATGTGGCTCCACTCCCTGTACTATCTCTGACAGGGTGCCATTTACCAATACTTCTTGCCAATTCTTCGCTGATAAAATTGTGTGATGCTTGACTATCGATCAGTGCTAATATTGATCTTCCACGCACATCAACTTCCACAATTGGCCCATTCTGGTGTGAGTTCTTGGTCTCCATTGTTGTTAAATGGACCGGTAATTGTTGGTGTTCACGCCGATGTAGTGTGGTTTTGTGGAGGTTAATATTTTCTTCAGAACCAATCTCCTCCATTATTGATCCTGGCTCTTCGTCCAGTGTTCGAACCGTGGTGCGCAACTCGTCCACTGATCTTGGATTCGAAATTTTTACTAGTGGACGTATGTTGTTGCATAGTAAATTCAATATTATGGGCACCACGTCATCAATATTCCTGTCGGCGTGCACTCTTCTGAACAGCTGCACCTTCATGTTTACGAACGCTTCTGTCTTTAATCCTGTGGGTTGGGAAACGGTCATCAGCTCCAGTTCGGCTTTGGCTTTTCTTCCGACACTGTTAAAGAAGCTTTCCAACTGCCACTTCCATTCGTCGAAGGTGTAGCCCAACCCACGACTCATTAATGCCCAATCTCTGGCTGGTCCTGTTAATTTTTTTGTGACCATCTCAATCCAACAATCTACGGGCAGATGCGTTTGTCGTAGTAATGTCGTTGCTCTTTTCAAAAAAACTACTGGATCTTCGGCCGGTCTACCACTGAACTCCGGCATGATGGACAGAAGCGTCGTTGTGTCCAATGTGGCGGAGCGAATGACTGTATTAACTTCTTGCGGATCAATACGCATGTCGCGCAGTTGTTGTGTCTGCCGCTCTTCGATCCGTATGATGTCATCCACGACATTATTGTATTGATCGTGCATCTTCTCCTCCAAGCCTTTGATTTGCGTGCGATTCTCAATGACATCGGCTTTAATGTTAACGATGTCGGTTTTCACAGTTTCGACATCCGTGGTTATTTGGTCGATCCGCTGTATGCACGCGTCCCTCAGATCCACCATTCGCTCCCCCAATTCGTATTGTATGGTTTGTATTCTTTCTTCTAATTGGTTGCCCATTTGCTCATTCGATCCCTGAAGTCTGTTGCCCATCCTCTCTTCGGACTCTTGAAGTTGGTTGCTCATTCTTGCTTCAGATCCTTGAAGTTGGTTGCTCATCTCTTCAAGTTTGTTGGCCGTCTTATCCAATCGATCACCCATTCTCTCATCCAAATTCTTGATGTTGGACATTATTGTCGCAAAAATCATCTCCATTGTCGCAGCAGCTGGCTCTTCCGGTTTGGAAATCACACTTCTACGCCGTTCTGATGTGGGAATGGCTGGTCCTTGAGTCCTTGAAGTCGGTGTTCCTTGTTGCGTAGATTGGTGCTCCTCCCATCTTGCTTGTAAGACCTCTCTAGTGCCAGTGCTGTCCAGCCCTTCGGCCTCCATCATCTCACGCAATCGTGGCATGGGGATGCTGCGGCTTGCCATTGTACTTCTTTTCTTCTTCCGTGCGTCTCCTGGTCCTGTCGCGGTCGCCACTTGTCGCGGTATCCGCGGTATAATACATTGTTTTTTTTTACTGTTTTTAATTGGTTATTTGTACAATTTTGCCTTAATGTCAACCATTGTAATGAATCCAAAAGATGCTAGTTATTAATTAGTTAAGAATAATTGTTTTGGACCTAACATATTTTTCTAAGTTAAAAGAAAATTTCTAATTTAACGAAAACGAAAATATTTCAGAGAAAGTATTTTTCTTCTTAGTAAAGGAGTTTTTTTTTTTTAACTGAAAAAACATTACATATTGATTTTAGATGTTTTTTTCTTTAAAAAAAATGTTATTTTTATAAAATCAATCAAGATTTATTTTGTTGAAAAATGCTTTTAAAATCAAAAATCAAACAAATTAAATAAAAATTATGAAATCAAATATAATTTATTTACAAAAAATACAAATCAATAATCTGAACATGTTTTGAAAGTAAAGATTAAATTTTGTTAAATAATTTTTGTAAAAACAAGTTGAGACGAGGCAGTAAGCTTGCTGAATTGCGTAAGCAGTTTTATGATGGAAAATGTTGAACTGGAGAAGTATATGCCAGTGGGCGAGCGCATTTAATGAACATTCTAAAAGAGAGGTATCATTACGATACTGGTTCGGGTCCTGAGCGAACCAATATAATTGATGATAAGTTTTATTAATTTTATCAGTCCCTCTGAATTGTTGAGAGACGCCCATGGTTGTTGAGAGACTAATTTCTTCTAGAAGAATCTATACAAAAATATGTTTTCAAAAACAATATTTACTAAATTGTCAAAAACCTTGTTTCTAGAAAGGTCTATGATGGATATAGAAGCAACGGCATTATCATCAGTTCAAAATTACTATTCGAGTATCAAAGTTTAAAGTAAACTATTGTTAGATTAGGATCAAAGTTTAAAATTACTATTTGTTGGATGAACAGTCGGTTTAAAATTAAAAATTTTACAAGTAAAGACAGTTGTATATTGGTGTATTAAAACGAGAAAGAGACTACAATTAATAGTGGAAATAAAAGGAAAATTATTAAAATTCAAATTCTTTTTTTTCAAATCAAATCAGTTCAGGTTTGGATATCATAGAGTTCTTTGTTTTATTTGATTTTGTTTTAAAGTGCGTATTGTCCAATTGACATATATTTAGTAATATTTTACTAATATTTTTTGTTTTTTATTCGTGTCGAGTATCGGAATCTGTTGTAGGTTCTACCTAAGGTAGGCGCTCCTTTTAAGGCTCCCTTATTGAATTCAGGTAAGGATACAATGCGCCTGCCATGTCAGAACCGTCGGCTTTACCTTTGTGCATCCTGTTTTTAATTAAAGTTAAATTTCGCAACAATATAATAATGTTACTCAATACGATAAAAGATGTAGTAAGTGGTATGTCACTCGTCTTCGGCCACAATACCCAGGGTTCGATTCCAGGTGCAAGGACCATTAAATGCAAGGACCATTAATATTATTTTTAATTATTTTTATTTTGCTATTGAAAAATTCAATTTAATTTGTTGCTTATATCTGCGACAGAACCAGCTCCTATTTTTTTAATATGGCATAGTTCGTGTGAGTGTTAAAGTTTGATGTCCTATAAAATTAAAAGCAAAATTTTGTCATCATTAAATTAGTTTTTGTAATTGTCTACATATTAAAAATAAAAATTGCATGCCGACCTCGCTGAATTATTGATCGCCGACATCGTGGAACTGGATCAAAAATTAAGTAGAAAAAAATTCACGAAATCTTTTTCTACTTTTATTATTGAATTTATCGTTTGCATTTGTGGAACTTCTATATGGTAAAATAGTTTGGGTGTTATTTCTGATTCGTTACATGTGTTTTTCGATTGTACGAGGAGCCGATTGATTGATTTGGTTACATTGAAAAAGCAACAATAAAAATAAAACAAAAATTGCTGCCTAAAATAACAGTTGAAAAATAGTAATCGTTAAAATAAAAGTTTGAGTGTATGATTGTTTTGGATTCGTTACGTTTATGATAAACACTATATAAAATTAATAAATAAATTAAATGATACCATTCATGTTATTATTCAGTAGACAAGGTAAACTTCGTTTACAAAAATGATTTGTAGCTCATTCAGACAAAGTGAAGAAGAACATAACACGAGAATTAATAATAATGATGTTGGGTAGAAAAACAAAAATGTCTTGTTTTATCGAATGGGAAGAATTAAAAATAGTTTACAAAATATATGCAAGTTTATATTTCTGATATGCGATTGATGAAAATGGTAATTAGTTATTAACATTAGAAATAATGCATCGTTATGTTGAGTTATTGGATAAATTTTGGAAGTGTATGTGAATTAGATAATATTCAATCTTGAAAATAGCATCAGCAACATCAAATTGGCAAAGCAAATAAAATTGTAAAATATTGATAATTCCTTAAATATAACCCTGGTGTTCAAGTTTAAACTTTTAGTGACAAACAATTTTAAGGAATTTAAAATATGTGAAAGCAGTGGTGTTTTTGTGGACGGACTGTTTCTTAACAGACAAGAAAAAAACAATTTATTATATTCTTGATTTGAGGCAGGAAGTTTTATTTTATTTTTAATGTTGCTTCTTCAATGTAACCAAATCAATCAATCGGCTCCTCGTACAATCAAAAAACATATGGAACGAATCAGAAATAAGACCCAAACTATTTTACTATATTTCAAATTTTGCCCCTATTCCTAGAAAAAAAAAAAAAACCTAGAGTTCTCTTTGATTATTTTAATAATCTTTATTAATATTTTACTATACTCCATACAGAAGTTCCACAATTTCAAACGATAAATTCAATAATGAAAATAGAAAAAGATTTCGTGAATTTTTATCGACAAAAATTTACCTTATCCATTCTTGAATTTTCTCCTTAATTTTTTTTGGTAATTGCTTATTGTGTGCGCCTTACTTAAAGAAATAAATAAATAATAATTAATGTGTAGATGTGTAGATACCACGTGGTCAAGCGCTTTGACCGTGATCGTTGTTTCCTGAATCCAAACTGCCGGTTACTCAGTTTCTGATTCATCTCCAGATAATCCAGTAACCTGCTTGCAATTAGGTGTTCAAACAGCTTTCCAAATACGCTTAGTAGGGAGAGAGATCTATACTTAGTTTCCTCCAGGCCCTTCATTTCTTTTGCGATCAGAACCAGTTTTGCTCTCTTCCAAATTTTTGGGAACAGTCCCTCCCTCAGCAGCTGGTTAAATATATTCAGCAAAATTCCCTTATGTGTTAGAGCAGTAGCTTTAACTATCTCCGGACCCAACAAGTCTGGACCAGGTGTTTTTCCAGATTTAATTTTCTTAATTCCATCGGTAAATTCTTCATCTGTGAGTGCTTACAAGTCTCCAACCATTTCCAGATCCGTATTTTCTTTTGGAAGCCCTTGCGTAAACAGGTCTTGTGCTACCTGGAGTGCTATAGATTTTTTTGCGTGAGGTGTATCTCGGGTTGGCGAAATTTACCCATTACAATCCGGTATCCTGTTCCCCACACATCTTTGTCTACTTCAGTGCATATCACTTTCCATGCTTCTTTTTTAGCTTTAACAATGGATGTTTTGAACACTTTTCTTGCTTCACTGTACCGCCCTTGAATATCTGCTTTTATATCTTCAGGTAGGTTAGGAGATTTGTTTGCTCTTGTAAAGGATCTTATTGCACTGAGGCAGATTTTCCGCACTTCAGTAAGATCTTGATTCCACCAGTAGTTTGGTTTTCGGTTACCACGTGACGTTTTCCTAGGTAGGGTTCTTTTGCAAGTTTTGATGCACATGTTTACGAAATTTTCAGCAGACCAGGAGTGATGTTGACGCTCTTTAGTTCTTATTTTATCAGCCAATACCTCCGGGTATATTGAAAGATCTCTGGTGTTCCAATCCGATAGTCTTTCCGTCGGTAGTACATATGATCTATCTTTTTCGTGCAGGTCGTATAGAATGTATTGATGCTCAATCAATGTCTCATCCTCTAATACGCGCCAGTTTTTAACATTTTTTGCTATCCGTTCTGAGCTTAGAGTTATATCAATTCTTGAGCCATATTCTCCTCGGATAGATGTGGGTTCTTCGCCTGTATTATGAACTATCAAGTTCAGGGAAGCAATCCAGTCAGTTAGAATTTTTCCCTATTTTTCAAATACCTCCTCGCCCCAGAGCTCCGCTTTAAAATTGTGTGAAGTCTCCCACAACAATACATTCTTTAATTTGCCTTCTGATAGATTGTTCCAGATCATCTAGAAATTCGACAAACTCTGGTTTACCCGAACTGGGGGAGATATAGCACCCATAGATCACGACGTTTTGTAACTCTTCGATCACAAAGCCATCAAAGCTGTTGTCCACATGCATTACCTTCGACTTTGTTCTTATTATCTTAATGCCCACACATTGTTTTTTATCTTTCCTCCAGGTGTGAGAGTTGCACATGTTTATATTTGGCTCGGACATAATAAGAAGGTCTATTCCTATTCTTTTCACCGAATCATCCTAAAGTGCCATGGCCGCTCTACGCCTATCTGCATTACATTGAAAAATTCTAATGTTACTACTCATTAACGTTTGTGTGCTTCCGTCCCTCTCTCCGTACCACCTCCACCATTTGACGGTAAATTGGGCATTTGAAACTGTCAGCTCGATGTTCACTGACTTCACAAACGTAGCATCTCTCCTCATTAACAGATGTCGCAGCCTTGTGCTCTATTTCCCCACATTTCCAGCACACATTTTTCCTTGACGTATTCTTGCATTCCTTTGCAGTGTGTCCATACTTACTATCATTTCTTTCTTCGTATTGGAGCTATCATTCACACTCTTGCACAGTCTCTCCACCATCTTTTCTATTTTGCTTAGTGTGTCATTGTCCCGGCAGGTACTTTTTGCTGGATGTTTCTCGGCGCTATGCTTATCAACATATATGTGAAAGGTATCTCGAATGTTTGGTGAGTTTCTAGGGGATGTTTTGGTTATATTACTTCTTTTGAATGGTTTCGATGTATTCTCTTTTGGTGTATTCTCTAGTGGTATATTGGGGTTTACCAAAGTGTTCGGCGTCAAAGACAGCTAATTCAAAGCAGCACTAAAATTTCTAAAATTTCTACTAGACGTCTTTAAGAACACCCTGGCCTGGTTGGTTGCCTGCCAAAGGCGTAGAGATGTCACATGATGACGACCCAAGTGAGCCCATCTCCGAGCTACTCGTGCCGGTTCCGAATTCTTCCTGTCCCGTAGTGATTACTCCGTCTTTTTGATTATTCATCATCTAATTTGTTTGGATTTTCTGTTAGGGTTTACTCCCTCAGCTTTTGGATACCAGAATCCCTCCGCAAGGCAGCAGTTGCTGTTTTGGTCCACCCCGAGTGTTTTATTTCCTCGGTACCCGCCATATCTGGTGAGCATTCCCCTATCCGCCACCTAGGGAGGCGCTCGATAAGAGGTCAGCAACTCCTCACGATATATATATATATATATATATATATATATATATGAGCTCCGGTTATTCAATACCCTTGGGAAGAGTTACATATTCTAGAATAGACCTTACAATAGAAAAATATTAAGCAAGCATCCGGTCACAATCACAAAATGTGACAACACGAGTTTTTTCAATAATATTTAAAGAAAGATAAACAAAATATCAGCAATTTATATAAAATACTATATAAAGCAAACAATTTTTATGTATATTGTATTCTAACTTCAAAAGTTAATAACGCTATTGTTCTGTTAAAATTAATTGTCAGTATACAATTGTAATTTAGTTTGTTGTGATAAATTGTATTTCTTATAAAAAAATAACATAATTTTTTTCGAATAATTCTTTGCTAGAATTAAAATTTATGTATTTACTTTTCCAAGATAACCACACCTCTCACACAATTTTTGCAAGAAGATCGACGCATTGACACAAATAACGTAGAAAACAGACGATGGTTCGAATACTGCAAAACACTATTAACTAACGACCCAATACTCCAGTACCCAGAATTTTCAATACCATTTGTACTGACAACGGACGCGAGTAATTACGCAATTGGTGGAGTCCTCTCACAGGGAAATATATGATCCGACAAACCCATATGCTACGCATCAAGAACATTGACAAAAACCGAACAGAACTATAGTACGATCGAGAAAGAACTCCTTGCTATAGTATGGGCAACAAAACAATTAAGACCATACCAATTCGGTACGAAATTTACTTTCGTGACGGATCATAAACCGCTCATCTGGTTATTTTGTCTAAAAGACCCGAATTCTAAGTTAGTCTGCTGGAGACTAAAACTTGAAGTATGCGATACATTACAAAATGGAAAACAGAAAACTAACGCTGATGCACTCAGTAGAATTCAACCTGAAATAAACTTAACTGATTCAAATAATTCGCAACATGCTGAAGTATCTACTCAACATAGTTCAAGCGAAAATCTTAAAAAAGGTATTCCTATATCGGAACGGTGCCTAAATGAATTTAATAATCAAATAATACAGTATACAGTATGTTTATTTAAAAGGAGAAAACGCATAACAATCAAAATAGAGAACGACTTAACCACCGACAAATGTTTTTCAATCTTTAAAGAATACATGAGTCCTAAAAAATTGAATGCTATCCACACTGACAATACTACATTTAAACTTATAAGTAAAACCTATGACGAATATTTTTCAAAATATAAACTTATACGTTACACCACGCTCTTAAGTAATGTTCAAACACTTGACGAACAAAGTAAACTCATAAAATAATACCATGAGTTATCTGTCCATCGTGGAATCGACGAGACATTCAATCATCTTAAATGTGCATACTATTTCGATAACATGAAATCGAAAATAACTACCTACATAAACACATGCGAGACATGCCTTAAATTTTAATACGAAGGTCACCCACTCAAATTGAAAAAATCTCTCACAGAGATAGCCAGCAAACCATTCGAAATAATCCATATTGATATACTTTTAATTGAAAAAACAAACATTCTCACTCTTTGATAAATTCAGTAAATAAGGCGAATGCACCGTCGTACCTTTTAAAAATTCCATAGAAATTCTCAAAGTATTAAAAAACTATATAGCGCGAAACGCTATCCCAATTAAAATTATACATGACAACGGATTGGAATTTTCTAATTTAGATGTACGCGAAATCCTTAAACTATAAGATATAGAAACCCACGTAACAGCCGCACGCAATTAAACGGGCAATTCTTGTTGAATGATTAGATAACACAATCTTGGAAATTTTGCTAACCTTAAAAAGTAAACATAAAAACAAAGATCTGACTGAATTATTAGACATGCCAATGATAACATATAATAATTCAATTCACTCATCCACCAGATTAACGCCGTTCGAAATTATACGAGGTATACGCGATAAAACAATTATTGAACCGAATCAAAACGCCATTACCGAATTCAACAATAAACGTATTGAAGAAAGTAATGAAATCAAAAAACTAATAGATGATTCCAACAAAAAACAATTAGAACGTATCAATCGGTATAACGAAAATTTAAATGAACCCCCAGAACTTGATAATGAAATATACTTAAAAAATGTTCAACGCAATATAAAACTATGGACGCTTTTTGATAAAGAGATAAAACAGTTAGAAAATAAACTTACTTTTAAGACAACTCAGAATATTAAATATCATAAGTCTAAAATAAAACCTATACGAAAGTAATCCTCTTTCAGGTTTTTACGTAACAACATTGCACAACACATCGAATATCACGACTTAACTAACATCAATGGACTATTGACACTAAACCTAGGACTTACCAAACTCACTTCTCATTATAATAACCTTATTCATATAATTAACGTAACTAGCAATAAAAACAAAACAGTTTTGACCAAATTGATCAGAGTTTATTTAAAACAAATTTCAATGAAGCGCTATTTCATAACATAGTGAGTTTAAAACACCAATATTTAAATTTAGATCATAAAATTAAAAACCTTAAAATACAACACTATAGAACTAAACGTGGACTTATATATGATATAGGAACCGTTATCAAAATAATCACCGGTAACATGGACAATGATGATGCATTAGAAATTAATAATCAAATAGAAACACTTAAAAATAATCAGTTGTGGATCAAAGATAGAACATCAGGACAACACCAACTTAATACACAAATGATACAATGCTTTGATAATATTACTAACTTCATTAATTCTGAACAGACCAAATTGCAAATATTAGCATCTGTTATGCAAACGTACCCAATAATTGAACAGCAGTTATTTTGGTTGCAGTTCTGTTCGCAACTACAATATTTAGGCAATCATGTAAGCTATATTATTTCTTCTATTAGTCTAGCGAAACTCGGTATTATATCGAAACACATCTTGACAAAGAAAGAGTTAACTATTATACATGATTCACTCAGCAAACAGGTTAACATACTAAATGACGAACACTTGTACGAACTATCAGAACTTAAAGCAAACTATAATAATAGCAACATCCTATTTGTCGTTATAGTACCTCAATTTACTAACGAAACCTTTCAAACAATAAAATTTAGACCTTTACCTGAAAATCATCAAATCATACAACCCAAAACTAATTACATTTTGTACAATCCTCATAAATTCCTCGAACAAACATGCAATCGAATAGAACAAAGTCAAATATGTCCACCCATGAAATTACAATCACCAACATCTAATATATGTGAAATCAAGATCTTAGAGAATAAACCGATAGTAATCACAGTAATCATATCATACTAATCACGTCAGACCATCTAAATATCACCAATAACTGTGGTAAAAAAATAACGAATTTCGTGGGACGACTGCACATAATTTTATCACAATGTCAGAGCGATATCAACGGCATTACATATGGAAATTTAAATACATCGGTTGACAACATAGAATTGGAACAAATCATTTACAACACCGTGAATATTACTAACATTGCAACAGATATCAACTTGGAAAATATACAAATAAAACATCTTGAAAGTACCCAAGAACTCAACTTCAAAATTCAGAGAAACCACACATATTAGCATTTCACTAATTATTATAATTTCTGTTATAATTTGTATGTCTATATTTTTCATGCAGAAACGTTATTTCAAGAAAAAACCGCAAATGGAAGATGGGCCAGCTATGGTGCATATAACTCAACCAACAGCTCCGGTTATTCAATTCCCTTGGAAAATTAAACAACCATCTTAAGGAGGGAAGAGTTAGATATTCTGGATTAGATCTATCAATTATAAAAATATTAAGCAAGCATGCGGTCACAATCACACCATGTGACAACACGTGTTTTTTTCAATAATATTTTAAGCAACATGAACAAATAGCAGTAATTTATATAAAAAATACTATATAAAATAAAGAAATCGATTCTAATTTCAAAAGTTAATAACGTTGTTATTCTGTTAAAATTAATTGTCAATATTCAATCATAATCTAGTTTGTTGTATTAAATTGTATTTCTTATAAAAAGAATGCATAAGAATGAAATAAAGTTGCCATGATATATTTATATATATATATATATACATAAATATATATATATATATATATATATATATATATATATACATATATATATATATATATATATATATATATATATATATATATATATATATATATATGCCAAAAATAGAAAGGGAACTTGGAAGACTAGTGGAAAGAAACATTTAGGGATTTTCTGTTAATATTAGTAAAATAGGAAATATTATAGCACGTATAGTTGTAGAAAAAAAATTTCTAATGATTTTACAACAAGTAATTAAAAAAAATATATATTTACGAAATTTATGTTCTTATCAACATCGATAACTACATAGCATTAACTGCTATCATGGCAACTTTATTTCATTCTTATGCATTCTAATTAATGTTTTGATATTTTTTGCTTCCTGTCAGAAAATTCTATGAGTTTACGCAGATCATGTTTTAATGACTTCATATATTTCATGTGACATTAAATAAAGTATAAACAAAGAACTCTTGCTGACCTTGAAAAAAATAGTTTCAAATTAAAAGTTCCATTACTAATTTGATAAATAAACATACCTAACTACTGTGTAAAGAAAATATCTAAACATTAAGATCGGAAACTAAGCAATGTTTGTTTTGTGTACGGATGGATGTAGTTTCTAATTAAATTTTAATATAATCAGGAAATAACAATAGCATTAATTATGAAAATGATCAATTGCACGAACTTAAACATATCAAATTCATATTATTATTTTTTAAATGTTTGTGATTCGTACTCGTGAATTGAATTTTTAATCATATGTAAAATCAATGGTCTTCAAGGCTACATAATGAGGTACGTAGTGTGTATAAGAATAGGAAATTTATTTTGTATATATTTGGTTTGATGAAAGAAAATCTCTGTTTTGTTTTTTTTTTTTTAACAAGGATTTTTAAGTATTAACTATTAAATATTTAATTATTGGTTGGATTTACACAAACCAAAAAATTTTCCAAAAAAAAACTATGCACTGTTACTTATACACCAATTAAAACAAAAATCAACATGCAATCAGAATTGTCTGTTTATACTTAAGTTTAGCCCAAATTTTTTAACGTTCGGAAATATTTATCCAAGAAAGGAAATTTAGGTATAATTCGTCTGTTTGTCCGTCGACATTATTACTTAAAAAAATTAGTTACGCAGGAGCAGCTTCAACTTACCAAATTTCCGTAAAATACATAAATCACTTTCTAGCGGTCACAATTTTAGTCTGATCGAAATGAAATATCGTATATGATTTTAGTATTTGCGACGCCAATTTTATTAATAAATGACATTATTTTTATTATTACTTGGATGTTATTAATCACTGCGACCAATATGATCTATTGTGACCCCCTACTACTGCTCTGTTAAGGCTTGCCTCAGAGCTCCTCAACCAGTCTCAATTCTCGGAGGAATTTGAGAATCTGGGTGGGGTGCACGGATGGTAAGTCATCCTCCTGAAGTAGGTACTGGTCGAAACAAACAGCCCGTCTTCGTGCCACGGCTTCACATTCAAGTAGGAGATGAGTTGGAGTTTCTTCCTCCAGCTCACAGAACCTGCATGAGCCGTCATTGATGATTCCCATCTTTCGGAGGTGCCCATTCAGCCGGCAATGCCCGGTGAGAAAGCCCGTTAGGATTCGTAGCTCATTTTTTGTGAGCTTAATGCAGGTTTCGAATCTCTTTCGGTTATACTGCCCGAGAAGGATCTTGGCCTGCCGCAGCTCTGGGGAATCTTCCCAAAGTTTGTTTCTTTCTGCTTCCTCTGCCTTCCAGAGGGCTGTGTTGAGGTAGGCCTCACCTATTCCACAGGACGGCGCAGGTCCTATGAAAGGGTCTGACGACCATTTCCTTGCCAGTTCATCAGCAGTCTCATTCCCCTCAATGCCTGTATGGCCTATCACCCATTTCAGAGAAACGTCATTCTCCTTGCCTAGCCTGTTTAGCAGGTCTAGGCATTCCCATACCATCTTAGAGTTGATGCTCCATGCACTTAGTGCTTTGATGGCAGCTTGGCTGTCAGAGAGGATCACTATGTCCCGCTTCCTGTAGTTCCTGCTCAGGTTGAACTCAGCACACTTGGTTATTGCACGAACTTCCGCCTGGAAAACACTGGAAAACCTCCCTATGGGTTCAGAGTATCTGGTTCTAGGCCCAAATACACCTGCTCTCGTGCCTTCGTTGGTCTTTGACCCGTCAGTGTACCATTTTATGATATGTGGCTTGAGGAAGTACATGTCCTCCCCATTCCACTCCTGCTTACTGATCAGCTCCGTAGTGATGTTCCTATCGAAGCTGAACTTCCTACTTGCTCTATCTCGGGGTAGGTCTAACAAAGAGGTTAGGGGCTTGTTACCCGTAATAGCCCTCCTATAGGCCTTTTCGCCTCCCGTTATTCTTAGCAACGCTTTCTGTGCTGCACCCTCCACTGCTAGATGCAGGAGAGAGAGGTCCAGTATGACCTACATCGCAGCCGTTGGACATGACGTCATGGCACCTGTGATACATAGGCATGCCAGACGCTGTACTCTAGCGAATCGTTGCCTTGCTCTAGCGATTTCGGTTTTCTTTCACCAGGCCACCGCTCCATAGGTGATGACTGGTCTTACCATCATGGTGTACATCCATCGCAGGATTCTTGGTGTACATCCCCAGGACTTGCCAGCGATTCGTCTGCACACCATGAGGGCTCTGGTTGCCTTGGAGGTAACTTCCTCCAAATGTCGGTTCCACCGTAGCTTAGAATCTAGGGTAATGCCTAGGTACTTAACTTCCTGCTTCCATTCCAACTCCTCGCCACCAAGGTGTAGTACTTCGAGTCTCGGGAGTTTCCTTTTCTTGGTGAATGTCATCACAGTGGTCTTGGCTGGGTTGACGCTCAGCCCCACTGACTGGCACCACTTCCTTGTAGCGTTTAGCCCTCTTTGAATGAGGTCACGCACCGTGCTCTCAAACTTCCCTGTTGCCAGGATCACGATATTAAATGTCATACATCAAGGGGAAATGGGGGCATAAAGAAAACAAAATATAAAATATCTCTCTTAATATTAGAATAATCGAAAAATGCGTAAGGAATAAAGTTGTAGAAAATCATGTTTGCTACAATTCATCACCCAGTCATCTTTGCTCAAACTCTAATGTGTACAGAGATATTCAGGAATTTAATTTTCAATCTTAAACCGTCAATATTTCTGTAAATATTAGTGTAACAGAAAAAAT
Organism: Nineta flava; assembly: GCA_963920215.1. NCBI lineage: Eukaryota > Metazoa > Arthropoda > Insecta > Neuroptera > Chrysopidae > Nineta > Nineta flava. The sequence continues at coordinate 51,918,866 of OY986042.1, read as the reverse complement.
TATAAGAAACAAAATTACAGTAAATCTTACTACCTAAAACTTTATTTCTTACAAATTTTTCGATTTTTAGAATATTAAGGGAGATATGTGTTTCCAAATTTCGTGTTTCCCCCTCCCTCTAAACCCCCCTTTCCACTTGTTAGATTTTACCCTTTAACGAGCTTCTTTTGAATACCAAAAGCGCCTCGAATACCAAATTTCATTCCAATCAGATCAAAACTGTGACCGCTAGAGTGATTACAGACATATATATATATATATATATATATATATATATATATATATATATATATATGTATATGTATATATTTGTCCATAGATATATATATATATATATATATATATATATGTCGAAAATCACCGTCTGTAAAATTTATATATATATATATATATAATTATATATATTTTATATATTATATATATTTTATATATTATATATATATATATATATATATATATATATATATATATATATATACAATCATATATATATATATATGTATACAATTATATATATATATATATATATATATACAATTATATATTTATATATACATGTATACAATTATATATATATATTTATACTGATATTCCACATACAACAACTTGAAGTCACTTTTTAGCGCTAGAACACATTCGAAAAGTTTAAGCTCATTTCCTGAAAGCCAGCGAATTTCCTGAAAGGAAATAGAGCTATTGGTCTCGTACCGACTTCAAAATTTTGCAAATGTCCATCGATCCTACCTAGTAGATGTCGAAAATCACCGTCTGTAAAATTTATATATATATATATATATATATATATATATATATATATATATTTATATATATATATTTATTTATATTTATATTTATATATATATATATATATATATATATATATATATATAAATTTTACAGACGGTGATTTTCGACATCTACTAGGTAGGATCGATGGACATTTGCAAAATTTTGAAGTCGGTACGAGACCAATAGCTCTATTTCCTTTCAGGAAATTCGCTAAAACGAAAATATGTAATGAGCTTAAACTTTTCGAATGTGTTCTAGCGCTAAAAAGTGACTTCAAGTTGTTGTATGTGGAATATCAGTATAAATATATATATATAATTGTATACATGTATATATAAATATATAATTGTATATATATATATATATATATATAATTGTATACATATATATATATATGATTGTATATATATATATATATATATATATATATATATATATATATATATAATATATAAAATATATATAATATATAAAATATATATAATTACATATATATATCATTACCTGGAAACTTTCACAAAATCATTAAAAAAATCATTACCTGGAAACTTTCTTTACAAATAATTTGGTACACCTTCGATCGTAGTATTATAATTACAACGCCCTAAGAATAACTATAATATTGATTCAGCACAAATGAGATCTTCTGCTGCTGTGTCATTTCCACGAACAACTTTTCCTCGTCTTTTTTATATACTATATACTGCTGTTTTGAATCCAGCACCACAATCGCTGTCTGTAGAATGATGCTGTGTATCAACGCTATTTTTAGGTGTAATTTTTTGTTCGTCATTGTTAGAATTACAGGGTTTGTTTGAATAGATTCAGAATGACCCGGCATGGTTTCCACTATATAGGATACTTTTTGGTTGTGATCGTTTTTTTTGTTATTTTTGTATTAGTGTTGACATATTTTATCTTAGAATTTACTTATTTGTTTGGTCTATTTGTTTGAACTGATTTATCGACAATTTTGTTTTCAGTTGACACTAGAGGTCGTTGATGGATTGATTCAATTGAAGATCTAAAGTCACTTCAAAAGCGCCAAAAAGTCACTTCAAGTTGTTGAATATATATATATACATATATATGTGTGTGTATATATATATTTATATATATATATATATATATATATTTATATATATATATATATATATATATATATGTACAGTTCGTCATTGTTGTAAATTACAGGGTTTGTTTGAATAGATTCAGAATGACCCGGCATGGTTTCCACTATATAGGATACTTTTTGGTTGTGATCGTTTTTTTTGTTATTTTTGTATTAGTGTTGACATATTTTATCTTAGAATTTACTTGTTTGTTTGGTCTATTTGTTTGAACTGATTTATCGACAATTTTGTTTTCAGTTGACACTAGAGGTCGTTGATGGATTGATTCAATTGAAGATCTAAAGTCACTTCAAAAGCGCCTAAAAGTCACTTCAAGTTGTTGAATATATATATATATATATACATATATATATATATATATATATATATATATATATATATATATATATATATAAATATATGTGTGTGTATATATATATTTATATATATATATATATATATATATATGTATATATATATATATATATATATATATATATGTATATATATATATATATACAGAAAAATTATTCTCAATAATTTTCAATACAACAATATACATATATATATTAATGTATACATATGTATATATATATATATATATATAAATTATAAACTTGCGAAAAGTTTATTGATAAAAAAAAACTTTATTTAATTTAACACAAAAATTTAAGTTACAAAAAAGTTACAATATACAATAAAATATTATAAGTACAAAAATAGTAAGTATAATTGTTGTTCTTTATTACACACAAGAGTACTGTGGGATGTGTTAGTGAACTATGTCAAAACTAATATCATCTTATTTAATAAAATGCGTTAGATTATATACTAGGGGTTAATCTTCTTAGAACCATGATGAATCGAAAGAATTTTAAGTGGTGTCTGGTTGACGTCAGATGATGTTTATAAATATTTGTTTATATAATATTTGAATTAACTTAACACGCGTAGTCCAATATCAGGATACATAACTCCTCCATCCTTAAGAAGGAAGCTTGATCGTGAATGTTTGGTTAGCGACTGATCTTGGTTGAAGTTCCAATAATTCGGGTGCTGATGGTACCAGAATTTTTTGAATATTCCTGCGTTTACAATATTTATAAAAAGTATATACCGTAACACAAGAAATAATGATTAATAAAATGATTAAATTTATTCCCATATGAGTTTGGTGTTGAAATTTAAACAATTGTAATTCTTTGGTGTTTTCCATGGTTTCTGCCTGGAGAATGTCGAAGTCGGTTTTGTTTGAGATTTGTGTGATTTGTAGAGAGTTATATAGAATTTGTTCCATTTGTATGTTTGAAGTTGATGTCATTAAAGTTCCATAAATTATGTCGTTGATGTTGATTTGGCATTGTGAAAAGGTTATATACAATTTTCCGAAGAAATTTGTGATATTTTTACCACATGAATTTGTTATGTTTATTGGTTGATTTGTATATGCGATGATGTGATTGTTTTCAATTTCTTCTATAAAATTCTGTTCCATAGTTCGATGTGATAAACATTTAGCTGGTTTGTTTTCTAATATATTAATTTCGCACTCATTAGTTGATGTATTTTGAAATATTATTGGGTTGCATAAGTAGATCTGTTCTATCCTTGTGCAAGTTTTCTCAATAAATGAATATTGTACGAGGTTGTATACGAGATAGTTGGTTTTAGGTTTAATGATTTTGTTGTTTTCAGGTAAAGGTCTTAATCTAATAGTTTTATAACTTACGTTAGATATTTGAGGAATTTGGATTGCAAAAACTATGTTCGTATCATTAAAATAGGCTTTTAATTGAAGTAATTCGTAAATGTGTTCGTCGTTTAAAATTTGTAATTGATTGTGAAGCGATTGTCTAACTATTTTTAATTCCGATTTTGTTAAGATATGTTTAGATAGTATCCCCAATTTTGCTAATTGTATTGAATTGATAATTGCATCTACGTGATCTGCTAATAATTTAATTTGTGATTGTATAGAGAAGTAAAATTGACTTTGAAACAATTGTTGTTCAATATTTGGATAAGATTTGATTGCTTTTACTATTATTTGTAACTTTGCTTGTTCGGTATTTATAAAATTTGTAATATTTTCAAAACGTTGTATCATTTGAGTGTTTAATTTGTGTTGATCATTTACAGTGTTTTTAATTAATAATTCGTTATCTTGAAGAGACCTAATTTGTTTATTAATTTGGGTTGCGTCGTCATTGTCCATGTTTCCTGTGATTTTCTTTATTACTGTCCCTAAGCCGTCTATTAATCCTCTTTTGTTACGTTTGTTAATACTTAAACTATTTATTTTGTCTTCTAAGATAATTAATTGATTATGTAGATGTTTTGGGTTATAAAAAAGAGTGTGATTAAATTCTAAATTGATTAAAGTATCTTTAATAGTTGCTACAGCCATTTGTAAGTTGGTTGTATTAATTAAATGAATAAGGTTATTAAAATGTGTCGTTACTTTTGTTGGTCCAAGGTTGAGGGCTAGCATGCCTTTAGTATGTGTAAGGTCATGATACTCGATGTGTTGACTCGCGGTCAGTACGAATCTGAAAATAAAATATCATTTTCTTAGTTTTACTTTGGATTTATGATATTTCATTTTCTTGTTAGTCGTGAAAGTTAGTTTGTTTTGTTTAGTTGCATTTACTTTGTCATAAGCGGGTTGTAATTTAGTTTTTCTTTGGTTGTTTTTTATATAAGTAGGTCCGGTAATTTGGGCTGGATCCGGTTTGTTTTGATTTACTTTGTTGTGTTTTTCCGTTAGTTTATTATTTTGTTGAGATATGATTTCGTTGATGATTTTAGTTTCGTTCTGCCTTTCTAAATTATAATCAGTTATAGCTCTATTAGAGGGTTTAAGTAAGGTTGTATCTCTAATACCGTTAATTATTTCAAATGGAGTTAATTTGGTTGAAGAGTGAATCGAATTGTTGTAAGTTAAGGTGGCTAAATCTAATAATTCGTTGACAGGAGTTGTCTGCCCTTTCTTAATACGTAATATTCTAATTGTTTCTAGCAGTGTAGAGTGTAATCGTTCTACAGGAGAGTTGCCTGTTGAAGATCGAGCGGCCGTTGTATGGTTTTCTATCCCGTATAATTGTAAGAACTCTTTGAATTGGATGTTTTCAAATTCTAGGCCTGAGTCGTGAATTACTTTTTTGGGTATGCCATGTCGTGCTAGAAATTGTCTAAGTCCTTTAAGTACTTCTGTTCCGTTTTTGAATGGTAGAATGATTGTTTCACAAAATTTGGAAAATTTGTCAATGATAGTCAGTATAAGATTTTTTTCAATGAATAAAATGTCTGTGTGTAGTATTTCGAATGGTTTAGTAGCTTGGTCTGTCTGTTCTTGTTTTAACTGAAGTGGGTGACGTTCATATTTTGCTTTAGAGCATGTGTCGCAGGTATTTATAAACGAGGTTATTTTTGATTTCATGTTATCAAAATAATATCGTCTTTTTAAATGATTGAATGTTTCGTCAATTCCTTTATGTATAGAGATATTCCTTTATGTTTGTTCGTCAATGTCTTCTATATCTTCTAGTAATTTTGTACAGCGTATTAATTTGTATTTGGAAAAGTATTTTTTATAAGTTTCGTCAAGAAGTTTAAAGGTTCTGTCATCGGTAAGGATAGTATTTAATTTGTTTGGAGATAACTGTTCTTTAAAAATAGTAATTATATTAGATTCATTTAAAGTAAATAATTCTATTGTTCTGCGTTTACGAGTTTTAAACAGAGTGTCAATTTTAATTTTAATTTTGTTATTTAAATTCACTTCAATGATTATTTGGTTAGTGAATTCATTTAGTACTCTTTCAGAAATGTGAATACCTTCAATTATATTTTCGTCAGCTGAATGTTGAGTTGATACTTCTACGTTTAGGGATTGGTCCGATTCTGTATTGTTTAACTGTACACGAGATAAAGCGTCTGCGTTTGAATTTTGTTTGCCAGGCTTGTAATCGATGTTAAAATTATAATCAGATAGTTTTATTCGCCATCTAATTAATTTTGAATTGGGCTCTTTTAGAGAAAATACCCATTTTAGGGGCTTGTGGTCTGTAAGAATATTAAATTTCTGCCCATAAAGATATGGTCGGAATTGCTTACAAGCCCAAACGATAGCTAGTAGTTCTTTTTCAATAGTACTGTAATTACATTCCGATTTATTCAATGTACGTGAAGCATAGCATATAGGTCTATCTTGTCCAACAGTACCTTGTGACAATACTGCTCCTATTGCGTAATTACTAGCGTCTGTTGTAAGTATGAATGGTTTTTCGAAATCCGGGTATTGTAGTATCGGATCTCCAGATAATAAAGTTTTACAATATTCAAAGCATTCTTTGTACTTTTGATCGTTAATATTTATTACTGTACCCTTCCGGAGGCATTCGGTCATTGGTTTCGTGATTTTCGCGAAATCCTTGATAAATTTTCTATAGTATCCTATGAGCCCGAGAAATGATTTAATTTCTGTGGTAGTTTTTGGGATGGGAAATTTTTTAATAATGTCTATTTTCTTGGGGTTAGGTTTAATTCCGTCAGTGGTTACTATATGTCCGAGAAACTCTATTTCTTTATGCAAAAATTCGCATTTGTCAAGTTGTGTCTTGAAATTAAATTGTCTGAGTTTATTGAATACTTGTTTTAATTTTTCGATGTGTTCTTGAAGAGAAGATGAGAAAATTATAATGTCGTCCATGTACACAAGTACATTGTGTCCTATGTATTCTCTGAGCATGTTATCCATGACTCGTTGGAACGTAGCTGGGGCGTTCTTGAGTCCGAAGGTCATTCTGGAAAACTCATAGTGACCATTATCTACTGAGAATGCTGTTTTCGCAATGTCTCTCTTATCCATTTCAATTTGGTGGAAGCCAGAAGCAAGGTCAAGGGTTGTAAAATATTGACAGCGTCCTAGTTTATCTAAAATGTCGTTTATATTAGGTAAAGGGTATCTGTCATCAATGGTTTTTTCGTTTAGTTTTCGGTAGTCGATAACTAATCGCCATTTCTTTTTACCAGAGGCATCTGCTTTCTTACTCACGATCCATATAGGTGAGGACCAAGGAGAATTCGAAGGTCTGATAATATTTTTCTCAAGCATTTCGTTGATTTGTCGGGTGACTTCTTCTTTATGTACATGAGGGTAGCGATAAGATTTAGTATAAATAGGAATATCATCTTTCGTTTCTATCCTATGTTTGATTTCGGATGTAAAAGTCATTCTTTGATCTGATGTGTAAAATATGTCACGAAAGTTTGCACATAAGCTTAATAATGCGTCGCGTTCTTCTTTATTTAAATGGTCTGTGCGTAGATTTTCTACAGCAAAGTGATAGTCGTAAGTATCGTCCTGTACTTCTGTAGTAACGTTTAGTTCGGAATAATTGTTGAGTAGTTCACATCTGATAGGTTGGGAAATAATAAATGATTGAGGAGAATCACTTTCATTTATTACTAAAACCTTTGATTCAAAATTGTTGGTTATATAGATTCCGGAAATAATCTGAGTATGATTATTGAATTCAACAGGTGGAATGTATATATCACCGTTTTTGATATTTGTAGGTAAACTTAAGAATTTTTGTTCGAAGGGTTCCAAATTGTAAATTTGGGGTTTGATAAAAGGTTTGTAGTGGAGTTTATTTTTTATAGCTCCAAAAGAAATTAAATTTGATTGATAATCAATATTTGCTTTTAATTTTTGTAATGTTTCATTTCCAATAATTCCATCAAAATAATGGTGAAATTTGAATACTAAAAATTCTAATGGAAAATGATTATTTAGTTGGGGTAAATATTTAATTATTATTTTGTGGTTTATTTTATGTTCCTTTAATGCGGTTTTGACAACTGTTTTAGTTGAATGTAATTTGAAGTTAGAAATATGTTTTGGATCTATAAAGTTATTGTCAGCTCCGGTATCTATTAAAAATTTCAAATTTTCGATTTTTATGAAGGGGAGTGTACCATTTGTTTTGTGAAAATTTAGTTCAAATAATCCGGCGGTTTCGATGTTGAGGCATTTGTCTGAAAATTTTCGTCTTGTTGAATGTCTGGTTCGTATTGTTCAGTTTGATTGTTGTAATGTGGATTATTTTCGTATTCGTATTCTTGGGGTTCATTTGAATCGTAATAATCTTGTTCATATTGATCAAAAGCAGTATGTTCGTGATCTACGTTAAATAATTCCTTAGAGGTAAAATTCGGGGATCCCGATGGTTTAAACATATTATTTGGCCTGCTATGAAGCATTTGTCTTGTATTACCTGAACTAATGTCCATAGGTATAGGTTTAAATGTCGGTTTTGGTTGTTGAAATTGTTGGTTAAACAATGGTCTGTTATTTTGAACTGGTCTGTAATGATTAGGTTGAGTAAATGGATTCGGTCGATTATAATTATTATTACTATTGTTTGATGGTTGTTGAATTTGGGGTCTATACATGGGAGAATTATGCATAGGTCTGGGTGTATTTTGATAATTTGGTGTAAAGTTAAACCTGGGTGGTTTTATTTGTGGTTGTTTGGGTTTATATTGTGGTATATTTGGTTTTTGACTAAGTCGATTCCTATCTCTACTTGATTGTTGCATGCTAATTTCATTTAAGCAAATGTCATACGCTTCTTTGATATCAATAGGTTTATTTGCTCTAACAATATAACCTAATTGTGAATCTAACCCTGCAATAAAAGATTTTAAAACGATAGCTAAATATACTTCGTTCTGTCCGGCTCTAAATTCGACTGTTTTTGTTGTGTCTACTGAATTTAATAAAGCTGTTTGTAAATCCGAAATTTCCGCATAAAATAATTCAAGAGGTTTATTACCTTGTGAAATTGTATTTAATTTATGTAAAATTGTTTCTAATGTTCGTCTATCCGAGAATTGAGTTAATAAATGATTTTTTATAGTTGACCAATCATTTGGATCACCTACTGATATAAGCATTTCATTTGCTTTTCCGGTAATTTTTGTTCGAATTAAATCTGTTATTAAATCTTCGTTATTATTAGCGGTGGCTATGATTCTATCTCCATTTCTAATGAATCGATTTAATGTACCAGAAGTACCATCAAATGGAGTCATTATTTTAATTAGATCCATTGTTGTAATAGTAGTAGCCATTTCTGTATTATTATTATTATTGGGGTTACTATTTAAATTATCTGTGTTATTACTTAATTCAATATTTCTTAATTTATTTATTATTTTGTCTAAAATGTTTTCTTTTAATGGGTATAGTGTAACTTCGTTCACAGAGTCAGCGTCTGAGTCTGCGTTGTTATTTTCTTGTGATGTCGATGTGTTTTCGACAACTAGAAAATGCGTTGGTAACGATAAACCTTCGTTAGCAATTTGCTTGTTAGTTTTGCGTAAATTGGGAGATTTTGGCATTAGGATTGTATACAATATTCAAATGAAAAAACTACTTACAGTTGAATTATGAACAGTTTCCACATTATGTTTTAACAATTTAGTTTCTGATGATCAACTCGGATTCCAATTCGATATGTTGGGGTACCAGTAATTTCGATGTTCGTTCGAAGTGTTGATTACCAAACCACGATGTTGCCAATACCAATTGTTGTTGAGTCGTTTATAATTTATTTATTTGTTTAGTAGGTTCTCGTCTTAAAGAATTATAATTCACTCGTATATACGTCGATTTTTGTACGTTTTAAGATAGACGCGATAGTGAGAAAATTTTCGCACGATCCTACCGGCTGCGCCAATTATAAACTTGCGAAAAGTTTATTGATAAAAAAAAACTTTATTTAATTTAACACAAAAATTTAAGTTACAAAAAAGTTACAATATACAATAAAATATTATAAGTACAAAAATAGTAAGTATAATTATTGTTCTTGATTACACACAAGAGTACTGTGGGATGTGTTAGTGAACTATGTCAAAACTAATATCATCTTATTTAATAAAATGCGTTAGATTATATACTAGGGGTTAATCTTCTTAGAACCATGATGAATCGAAAGAATTTTAAGTGGTGTCTGGTTGACGTCAGATGATGTTTATAAATATTTGTTTATATAATATTTGAATTAACTTAACACGCGTAGTCCAATATCAGGATACATAACTTATATATATATATATGTATTCATTAATATATATATGTATATTGTTGTATTGAAAATTATTGAGAATAATTTTTCTGGATCCAACACATGTTCTTATTATATTACGAAAAATATTAAGTAAAATATTACGAAGAATATTTAAGAAAACAATATTTTTCTCCTTAGAAAAAGGAGTTTTTTTTTTCTTAGTACAAAAATAAAATAATCTAATTCGATTTATTTTTTTTCTTAAACAAAGTTTTTTTTTTAAGTCGAAAACGAAAAGAAATTAATAGCTGCTTTTGATTTAAAGTTTTACTTTTTTTTTAATAAAAAAAAAATTGGAAAAAATTAACAGATATAATTTAATCAAAAGTATCATACAAATTGAATGTTTTTGATAAATAACATAAATAGATACACAAATAAATAATTCAAAAAAACAAGCTTGTTATTATGTGTTATGAATAGCTTATGTATTGCAAAAATGTGTGTAACTTTTGAATTCACAGTGGCCGTATCTGTTAAGTGCACGGTTAAATATTAAAGAGGATGGGTGTCGCGCTGGTTCGATGCCTATTACAGTATTATAATTTTTAATTAATTTTATAAATAATCCGAACCACTGACTGCGCCCATGGTTGTTGATAAACTGGATTGTTCGAGCAGCCTCCATGCGAAAATATGTTTCACAAAAAAATATTTCTTCAAAACAACAACCATATTCTAGAAAGATCTTTGACGGGTATATAAACCGGCGGCCAGTGTTGATTCAAATCAGTTTTAAATCGACTGTTGTTTGATTCGGTTAAAAGTATATAATTAACTATTGTTCAATTCAAATGAAGTTAAAGATTAAGTTAAAGTTGGCATTTGTACAAGTAATTCAAAGTTTAACATTGTGTTGAAAAAAAAAATTTTTAAAAGAAATAAAACCAGGTTTTTGTTTCGTAAAAATTTTGTTTAATTTAATTTTCTTTTTTATAAAAAAAACGTGCGTGTCATTTCAATTATAAAATATTTAGTAAAACCTTTTACTAATATATTTGTTTTTGCTTATGTCGAGTATCGGAATCATTTGCAGGTTCGGGCAGCGCTCCTTTGAGGTATAAAGAGAGGCAAGATACCGCGATAATATATATATATATATATATGTATATATATATATATATATATATATATATATATATATATATATATATATATATATATATATATAACAGATGTATGTTTTTTTTTTGTTTGTATACCTGATTGTTGGACGTTTGTATACCTTTAAGGGTCTGAAAGCAAATAATTTGATTATTCTATATATATATATATAATATATATATATATATATATATATATATATATATATATATATATATATATATATATATATATATAAATATATAGAATAATCAAAGTTTTTGAAACAGTCTAATATATATATATATATTAAAATAATGAGAGATGGAAATAAAGATAAGATAAAAAAAATAGTTTTTTTATACCAAACAACTTTTGTTTGGAAATTTTTATAAAACTCAATAGTATATTTTTATACATATGTGCGTGTGGAAATGTGAAATAAACAGTTCAATATTGATAATAAACTCAACATAAAACTCTGTTGTTACATAGCTTATTTACTTTGTATACATATAAATATCGAAAAAGGTCTTTTGCAGTTTTTTCTATAAACCGACTCTTCAAAAGCTATTTGGAATTAAAGTTCAATTCATGATAATTATAAACTTTTTTGTTCGACGAAACTATCAGTTTTATAAAAAAATGTCATTTGACTTTTTTTATAGATCATTGCATCTTTTATAAGGATATGTTATGCATTTTTTTTAATTTTTTCAGATTTGTGAGTTATTCGCATGAAAATGTAAAATTTTCCAAATAATTGACTTTTAATTGATTATAAAATTATATATATATATATATAATATATATATATATATATATATATATACATATATATATATATATGTTTATATATCCGTCATAGGATAAAATATATCTTCAAAATAGTGAGAGATGGAAAAAAAGATTAGTTATAAAATAGTTTTTTTAAACCAAACAACTTTTGTTTGGAAATTTTTATCAAACTGAATAGTTTATATTTTTATACATATGTGCGTGTGGAAATGTAAAATAACAGTTCAATATTGATAATAAACTCAATGTATGGTTCTAAACCCCATATCTATAACTCCGTTGAAACGGGAAAAGTGATCAAAGCTCTTGGAGTGCAGAATACAAACCTGCACACTCAGGAGTGGCGAAGTATCAACAGCACGAGGACCAATGCAGGACATTCCATCGTACTGGAAGTGGATGCAGCGGATCTGCGGGTGATTCAGGACCGAGGGTTTAAGTTATACGTCGGGTTTGGTGAAGTCAACCTTAGACCACTGAATACTTCAAAGAGGAAAAAGAATGTCTGATCTTTGGATGCTTCAGATAAACCTCCAGCACAGTAAGGCGGCCTCCGCTGTCTTCTGTCAAAATGTGCACAAAAGGGGAATCTCCATAGCTCTGATCCAAGAACCTTGGGCTGTTAACCATAAGATTCTTGGACTAGGAGATACTAGAGGACAAATTATCTACGATAAAACCTCGGAGAGACCCAGAACTTGCATTTATGCAAGAAAGAACATCAATGTCTTGCCGCTATTAGAGTTTTGTCAGATAGATCTAACAGCAGTAAAAGTAAAATACAACATGGAGAACGGAACTGTGATCATCGCTTCGGTCTACCTACCCTATGATGCATCTACTCCACCACCATCAACAGAGATGGAAGACCTGATCCAATATTGTGAGGCAAAAAACCACCAACTGATCATGGGATGCGATGCAAACGCGCATCACACTGCGTGGGGTAGCACAAACACAAATACAAGAGGTGAGTACCTCTTTGATTATATCATAGCTAACAACTTAGATATAGTTAACCAAGTCAACAAGCCGACTTTTATTAACAAAGTGCGGAAGGAAGTCATTGATGTAACACTGAGCACTTAAGAAATCAGTGGTAAAATCAAGAAATGGCTAGTGTCCGATAAACCATCTGCATCGGATCACAGACAAATCTATTACAATGTGGAGGTGAGAACGGACCAATGTAATATACAATATCGGGATCCGAGGAGAACCAATTGGGACGAATATAATTCGACACTAAAGTTCAAACTCGCCACAATTCCGAAGAAAGTTAAAACAGTATTGGACATTGAGCTTACTACAACTGAGCTTCAGCATGCAATAATTAACTCTTTCCAAGAAAACTGCCCGGAGGTCTCAATAGACATCAGCAGGTCGACTTGTTGGTGGAATGAGGGCCTAAGGAATCAGAGGCGAAGGGTTTGCCGTCTATTTAACAGAGCAAGGAGGTTGGGGAACTGGGATAATTACCATGAAGCCCTTACCGAATACAAAAGGTCTCTGAAGAAAGCCAAAGTGGACTCATGGAGGAAGCTCTGTCATGATGTTGAAAACACATCTGAGGGAGCAAAGCTCCATCGTGTCTTGGCGAAGAAACCCTCTGACCCTCTGAAACCCTCTGTGAGTATACTAGCTCCGCGAAGGATACACTCGAGACACTGCTCCGGATTCGGTGACAGTGGACGATGAAAACACTTCTCAAGAGCAGTTTAACCAATGTCTCCCGCCAACTGGCGAGGACTGGAGAAGAGCAGCGATTGCCATTAACCGCTCAAAAATCGAATGGGCAATAAACTCATTCGACCCCTACAAAGCACCGGGACCAGATGGGATATACCCAGTTCTTTTACAAAAAGGAGCAGAGCATCTTTTAACTCTGCTTGGTCATATATTCAGGGCAAGCCTGGCTACGGGTTACATCCTAACCATATGGAAGCCAGTAAGAGTGACCTTCTTGCCAAAACCGGGGAGGCTTAGTCACTCCACGGGAAAGGTATTTAGACCAATTAGTCTGTCATCGTTTCTACTGAAAACAATGGAACGACTAATAGGATTTCATTTGACTCAGGGGGCATTGTCAAGAAATCCGCTTCATGCCAACCAACACGCGTATCAGGTGAGAAAATCCTGTGAATCTGCCCACCACAACCTAATATACAGGATTGAGGAGGGATTCGCAAGGAAACAAACCACCTTGTGCGTTTTTCTTGACATAGAGGGGGCATTTGACAATGCTTCTCACAATTCCATGGTTGATTCTGCAGGTCGGCATGGAATTGAAGACACCTTTTGCAGGTGGATAAAATCTATGCTGATAGGAAGAAGAATACAAACTTCTCTTTTTGGAGAGTCTGTACTGTGAGAGCCACAAAGGGATGTCCACAGGGTGGTGTCTTATCCCCACTCCTGTGGAGCCTGACAGTGAACAGCTTACTGACAAACCTCAACCAAAATGGATACTACACACAGGGTTACGTGGACGACATTGTAATTGCAATCCAGGGACCCTGTGAAGGCACAATCTCGGAGCTTATGCAAAACGCTCTTAGAATCGCACAGGAATGGTGTATCAATCAGGGATTGAAAATTAACCCTGGTAAGACCGCATTAATTCCATTCACACGTAAAAGGAAGGTGGATAACATAAAACCACCAATCCTCTTTGGTGAAAGATTACACATAACAAGGGAAGCCAAGTTCTTGGGAGTAATGCTGGACTTCAAACTAACATGGAACCCTCATCTGGAATATATAACAAATAAGAGCAAATCTTCTCTCATGCTTTGCAAGAGAGCATGTGGAAAAGTCTGGGGTCTAAAACCCAAAATGATCCACTGGCTCTACACAATAGTAGTCAGGCCCATTATAACCTATGCTGCATTAGTGTGGTGGCCAAAAGTTAAGCAGATTACTGCGTGCAAAAAGCTGTCCAGGATCCAGAGACTGGCCTGCTTGTGCATCACTGGATCCATGAGCAGTACACCTACAGCTGCCATGGAAGTCATACTGGGGCTGCGTCCGCTAAGCATTGTAGTAACAGCTAAAGTGAGATCCAGCGCCTATAGATTGTCTTGCAATAACAACTGGATTAATAAAAATCAGGTTGGACATGCAAGTATCGTGGGAATATCAATTATCTCAGACCCCGTCTTTGAAATGGGCACAGATATACTTCCCAAGACATACTCCTTCTCAAAACCTTTCACTGTAGTATGTGATAGGGCCATGTGGTCGGAAGGAGAACCATCCTACCTCAGGAAAGGAATCGTCTGCTATACAGACGGATCCAAAACTGAAGAAGAGACCGGGGCGGGAATCTACGGTGAGAGACCAAAAGCAAACATAAGCCTCAACTTGGGGAAATATGCTACGGTCTTCCAAGCAGAAGTCTACGGCATACTGGCTTGCGTCCGTGAGAACCTACGTAGAGGCTACATAAACCAGAACGTATGTATTCTGTCGGACAGTCAAGCTACTTTAAAAGCCTTGTCTGGAACTGAGGTCACCTCAAGGGTAGTCAAGGATTGTCTGGAGGAACTTCTGAAACTGGCAAAATGGAACAATGTTAAATTGATCTGGGTGCCGGGTCACAGTGGTTTCGAAGGAAACGAAAAAGCGGATACCTTAGCAAAGAAGGGAGTCGGAATGCCATTCATAGGCCCAGAGCGTATTTTAGGAATTCCAAAGACTGCATGTAAACAAGTGATCAACGAGTGGTCAAATGCTAAACACCGTGATCACTGGGAAAAAGTTCCGTGGCAAGAGCTCGGGAAGGTACTGCTTCAGAGTGCAACAAAGAGGGTATCTCTCGATGCACTGAGGCTGAACAGGATGCAGCTGCAGAGGGTTACCGGGTTCATTACTGGGCATTATCCCATGCGGAAGCATCTGCACACAATGGGACTCCATAACGGCTCCATTGTGTGCAGATTGTGTGGCGAGGAGGAAGAAACATCCAGTCACATAATCTTTGACTGCGAACCTCTGGGTTACAGCAGATACAGGATATTCGGTGCATCTCACCCCGAATATATGAACCTTCGGGAGGACCTGATAAGCAAGCTCCAGGCTATTGCCAACATATGGGAGAAGCGAGTCTCGTCAGACTGAGGTAGAAGGGGGAGCAGAATGGACCATAGGGTCGAAGTGCAATAATTTTTTACCCCGATATCAATCAATCAATCAATGATTCTAAAACATAAAACTCAGTTTGTTGTTACATAGCTTATATACTTTTGGTTTGTTTTTTAAGTTAATTATTCATTCTAATTTTTCACTTTTTATTTTTTTCAACCAGTTGATTAATTTGTCGTAAAAATTTACCGCTCTTGATGAATTTTGGTACAGACTTTTTTTGTATTATGAAATTTACGTCAGTGAACGAATCAGCGAAGAATTTTCAAAATCCTTTTTAATCAAAACATGAAGATAAACATACACTCCCGTTCAATAAAATTGAACATACCTGAAATGTTAATTTTCTTACATTTCATAAAACTCCTCACTTTTGTAACTCTCTGTATAACCATTCATTTATAAACAAAGATAAGTAGTATATATTTTAAGTGTGAAAAAAGAAATGGAAGTATAGTAAAAAGCATTTACTACAAGAATAATCAAAATTGTGAGAGACTGATTCGGTTCAGATCTGTTGAATTTTATTGAACGGGAGTGTACCTACAGAATAGTCTAAGAGTCCGTGATCGCCAGGCCTTCCTCATTTTATAGAAGCTGAAAGTTTTTCTGTGTTTGTCCTCAGAAGAGGTAGGAACGATCGGCGACTATGAAGGTTGGAACATTGTGGCTTTAACATCGTGGCAGGTAACAGGTAGCAAATGTGTATAAAACTAGTACTCACTTTCGTTAAAATTTAAAGCATATTTTTTATATATTTTCTCCGGGATAATATTAAAAATAACGTGATTCATTGCCAGACACTTAGTATGGTGGCAATCTCCTGCCGGGCACCCTTAAACTTTAATAAATTGTAATTCTATTTTCGTTATAGTATGAAAGCTGAATGATATATTATATATGTTACTTGGGTAATTATTAAAAGATGATCCAAACTTCATAGTCGCCGATCGTTCCTACCTCTGCTGGGGACATGCGCGGAAATACTTTCAGCTTTTATAAAATGACGAAGGTCTAGCGATCATGGGCCTTTGCTCAATAATATTAAGTGTATAATGTCTTTAAATATCGTAAGAATTATGCGGTGGATTATGAAAATAAATAAATGAACCCTTTTACTAGAGTTAAATAAACTTCAAAAACGGGTTTTCAGGCAGGTTGCTAAGAACCGCAATTTTTTTTTAATCGACGAATTTTGACGCCATGAATTTGATCCTAAGTTTTTACGTTCCGACTCGTGACGGGACAGGGTCAAAATTGAATTAGTTTATAACAAAAAAGCGTTTTTTCTTAACATTTTTGTTTAAAGTAAAAATCATAAAAATGACAAAGAAAAATATTAAATTTTATATAAAAAAGAAAAGAAATGAGCCCATGCAAATTAAAATCGGTTTATTAGAATTCGAGAAAAAAATTCCCAAAATTCCTCGCTTAAAAAACGCATTAAAATAAAAAAAATAAACAATTTTTATTTAATTAAAATAAAAAACCAAATATTTGTTAATTTTTTTTATAACTATAGCAAAGTATACTTGTTACATGTTTAAAAAAATGTGCAAAATTTTAATGCTTAAAAAAAGTTAAGTCCCCGATAATTAATAAAATACCATGCCACCAATTTTTATACTTAAAACGGGTGCAAATAATGCTAGATGAATAAATTTTTAAATGAAAAATCTTAGAAATATCTATAAAATGAAAAAAAAAAAATTTTTGCCGATTATTTTTCAATTTGTTTATAACGCGCTATAAACAAAGTTTAAGAAAAAAACAGTTAAGAAATTATATACACTTTAAATACACTTTATTTTCATAGATATTTCAAAGACCTTTCATTTATTTATTTTAAAAAAAGATTTGGACTTAAAGAAAGACATTACATTAAAAAAAATATTTATTCATCTAGCATTATTTGCACCATTTTTATTTATTAATAGGTAACATGGTATTTTATTAATTGTCGGGAACCTAATTTTTTTAAGGGCTAAAATTTGGTACATTACTTTTAACATGTAAAAAGTATACTTTGCCACAGTTTAAAAAAAATGAAGTAATTTTTAGGTTTTTTATTTTAACTTAAAACTTTTGCGTTTTTAAACTTTGGGATTTTTTTCTCGAATTGTAATAAATGGATTTTAATGTTCATAGGCTCGTTTTTTTTATATAGAATTTAATATTATTCTGTCATTTTTTAAATTTTTATTTAAAAAAAATATTTTAAGAAAAAAGGATTATGTTTGTTTTACACAAATTCAGATTTAAAAAAAATGGTGGTTCCCAACAGCATGCCTGAAAAATGATAATTTGACTCTAGTATTTATTTAAAGTGTAAAATTAACCCTAGCTTAACAACCCTGATGAATACATCGAAAGTTCTGCTGAATACTCCCCAGATGTATAACAGTGGATATAAGGTTTATTCAAGACCAAGGGTTTAAATTATTCAAATGCTTCAAATAAACCTCCAGCACAGTAAGGCAGCCTCCACTGTCTTCTGTCAAAATTATCTGGCACAGGAGTTTCCATAGCTCTAGTCCAAGAACCTTGGGCTGTAAACAATAAGATTCTTGGACTACGAAATACTGGAGAAAAAATTATTTATCATAAAACTCTAGAGAACCCCAGTACTTGCATTGATACAGGCAAGGGTATCAATGTCTTGCCACGTTTTGTTAGAGAGACATTACAGTGGTAAAACTAAAATACAACTTGGGAAACGAAACCGGAGTGGTAATCATCGCTTCGATCTACCTACCCTATGATGGATCTACTCCACCACCACCAACGGAGATGAAAGACCTGATCCAGTGTTGTGAGGCAAATAACCACCAACTGATCATGGGATGCGATGCAAACGCTCATCACACTACATGGGAGATTACTAACACAAATGCAAGAGGTCAGTATCTCTTTGATTATATTATAGGTAGGTAATAACTTAGATACAGTTAATCAAGGCAACAAGTCGACTTTTTTTTACAGAATTCTGCACGAAGTCATAGATGTCACTAAGTACTTATGAAATCAGTGTAAAAATCAAGAAGTGCCTTGTATCCGATGAACCCTTTGACTCGGATCACAGACAAATCTTTTCCAACTTGGAGGTGAAAACAAATTGGGACGCATATGATTCGACACTCACTACAATCAAACTCGCCAAGTTCAAACTTGCTACAATCCCGAAAAAAAATTAAAACAGTATTGGACATTGTGCTAACTGTAACTGAGCTTCAGCATGCAATAATTAACTCTCTCCAACAAAACTGCCCGGAGGTCTAAAAGACATCCGCAAGTCAACTTGCTGGTGAAATAATGACCAAAGGAATCAAAGGATTGGGAACTGGGACAACTACCATGAAGCCGTTATTGAATACAAAAGGTCTCTCAAAAAAGCCAAAACAAACTCATGGAGGAAACTTTGTCAAGATTGACGCGAAAGAAAAAAAATAAAATATTGTGTTGCTTTTATTTTTTAAAATATTGTATAATATATAACATATGTATAATATAATAAAACGAATGAATGGATGGTCTAATTATTTAGAATTACTTAGAAAAGGGATGGAGAGCATTTAATATGAATATTCGAATATTATACGAATGTTATGGATGAATGTATATAATTACATTCGTATATGTTCGTATTATTAATAAATAACCGCACCAACAGTTGCGTCATTAAAACTGTAAAGAGTCAGAGATGAAACCCTTTAGGTACGATCCGGAGTGGAAGTGTACTGAAAGGAGGATTATTAATTATTGGGTGATGGCGACATTTGAATGGATACAAAATTGTGTCGTATATATATAAGGTTTTATTAAACCAATATATTCATAACTATTTACAGAGCTTGTATCCTATCGCCAAGATTCGTCGATAGTTGATCGCCGGAAATTAAATCTTAAAATTTATCCAATGGCCCCAAAGAGATATTTATAAAATAATGAATTTTATTTAATTTAGAAAACCATTTATATTTAGAAAAGTAAACCTGCGATCAACAATGACGGTTAACAAATTGATATAAGTATTCTAATAACATAAAATAATTTTGAAAAAAAGGAAACAATTCTCATAACTTATTAAGTTGAACAAATTTAATTAAGTATTTAATATTTAATTAAACCAAATCAGATTCAGAATTATAATGTACTATAAGTAAGTAAAATTATCGAGGATATAGCCTCATTGAATGCGGAACGCCGCTGAAAAGAGTGTATTCAATTAAGAATACCCCTGGACTATTTGATGCGGAATGCCGCTTAAAAGGGTGTATTCATTCAATTAATAATACCCCTGGAATATTTTGAAAATATGAAATTAATAATATGACCTGCTGTTGGGTATCGTGGTAATGAGTGAATGGGTTAATTGCAAACAAAAAAAAAACCCCGAAGGAGAAAAAATATCGCTCACAGCGTTTATGATGAGCGAATCCAAATTCACGTGACTGCGAACAATCGATCCGAAGAAAACGCGGTTCACCTTCACTGGAACTTTTTGATTCACGATACGCGAGAGATTTCACGATGAGCTCATCCACTTAATTTAAAACTTTAGCACGTGGAATAATTTGGTTACATAAACGAGGGAGTAAACATAAAGTGAGGCAAAATAGAAAAGAAAATATGAATCCGAAAGCTTATCGCCAAACGTATAATGCGCAAGCACTTTTTAGAAGTTTAGAATATGTAATTTATAATTCACCAAGATGTCCGTTGTTTACAAAACCAAAACACGTGGCAAAGTGTTTGCCTGAATACTCTTAAAATATGTTTATACGAATGTGATACTTGAAATTAATATTTGAAAGAAACTATTGAAGGTAATCATTGAAAATAATGATTGTAAATGAAGATTGAAACTATGCATCGAGAAGGATCCATTTTAAAACAAATTATTGATAGCGTCGGAATTCGTTATGCAATGAAATTCTTGTAGCAAACCAAAATCTTATACCATTTTTAAAGAAATGAAACGTGTATATTGAACCAAAGGGTTAATTTATTGCGAAACGCGATACTAAGTAACAAAATTAAAATGGTATAAGTTCACACGATCGAAAGGGTAGCTCAATTTGAAATGTGAGAAAAATGAAAAGGTATCAGTATTGAAATAAAACCTTCATTGGTGATGAGAAGTTTTAACCATTACCTTCAAAGGAAACATTAAAATGATAAATTCCATTATGAAGCAATTAATTTACCAATTTTGATACAATTGAAATAAAGGCAAAACAAATTTTGCATTTTGAATTTACATTTTTCAACGTGACCTATATATCACGAAACTCAACAGCTATGTGCTATTAACTTTTTTTTCAATTATATATCTTACACCGCCTTAAAGCATATTACGTATTTCGCCGAATGTTACCGAACACTTCTAGCTATGTAGTATATCAACGACATCTACATGTAGTGATTGGAAGTCGATAGCGACACATTAATTATTAGGTAAATTAATTAATCATTGAAGGGTTTGTTCATTTTAGTAATTAATGCGTCGCAAGATGTTGAAAACACATCTGAGGGAGCAAGACTTCATCGTATTCTAGTGAAAAAACTAGCTGACACCATTGGGCTACTACATAAGCCCGATGGTCATTACACTAGCTCCGGGAAAGATACACTCGAAACACTAATCCTGATCCATTTTCCGGATTCAGTGGTAATAAACAGTGAAAATCCTTCTCAAAAACAATTTAACCGAAACCTTCTAGCGACAAACAAGGACGGGAAAAGAGCGATGATTACCATCAATTGCTTAAAGATCGAATGGGCAATAAACTCATTTGACCCCTATAAAACACTGAGCCAGAAGGGATATACCCAGTGCTATTACAAAAAGGATCAAAGCATCTTTTAACTCTGCTTGGTCACATGTTCAAGGCAAACCTACCTACATGTTATATCCCAACAGCATGGAAGCCAGTAAGAGTGACCTTCTTATCAAAACCGGGGAGGTTCAATCAGTGCACGATTTTAAACCAATTAATCTGTCATCGTTTCTACAAAAGACAATGGTTTCTACTAAAGACTAATACGATTTCACTTAATTCAAGGGGCACTGTCGAGAAATCCGATTCATGCCAACCAACACGAGTATCAGGTGAGAAAAGCTTGTGAATCAGCCCTCCACAACCTAATATACAGAATTAAGGAGGGATTCGCAAGGAAACAGACCACCTTGTACGCGTTTCTTGACATAGAAGGGGAATTTGATAATACCTCTTACAATTCCATGATTAACTCTGCAACTCAGCATGAAGTAGAAGACACCTTCTTCATATGGATAAACTCCATGCTGATAGGCAGAAGAATACAAACTTATCTTCTTGGAGAGTGTATCTCTGCGAGAGCCACCAAAGGATGGCTTTAGGGTAGTGTCTTCCCCCCACCCCTGTGGAGTCTGACAGTGTACAGCTTACTGGCAAACCTCAATTAAGAAGGATAGTACACACCGGGATATGCGGACGGCATTATAATTGCGATTCAAGAACCCTGTGAAAGCAAATCTTGGAGCTTATGCAAAACGATCTAAGATTCACACAGGTATGGCGTCTCAACGAGGAATTAAAAATTTACTCTGGTAAAACCACACTAATTCCATTCACACAAAAAAGGAAGGTGGATAAAATAAAACCACCCATCCTCTTCGGTGGAAGATTACAGATCGAAAGATAAACCAAATTCTTAGGAATGATGCTAGACTCTAAACTAACATGAAACCCTAGAATGCATAACAAATAAGAGCAAATAACAGCAAATCTTCTCTCATGAACATGTGAAATAATTTCAGGGGTCTAAACACCAAAATGATCCACAGGTTGTGCACAACAGTAGCTAGGCCAATTATAATCTATGCTGCTCTAGTGTGGTGGCCAAAAGTTAATCAGATAACAGCATGCAAAAAGCTATCCAGGATCCAAAGACTGGCCTGTTTTTGCATCACTGTATCCATGAGCAGTGCACCCACAGCTTCCATGGAAGTCATACGCGGGCTGCTTCCGCTAAGCATTGTAATAATAGCTAAAGCGAGATCCAGCGCCTATAGACTGTCTTGCAATAATAACTGGGCTACAAAAAATCAGGTTAGACATGCAAGAGTCGGGGGAAAATCAATCTCAAATCTCCTTTTTAAATGGGCACAGATGAACTTCACAAAATATACTCCTTCTCAAAACCTTTGACTGTAGTCTGTGATAGGAACATGTGGGCGGAAAGAGAACAACCCTATCTCAAGAATGGAATTGTTTGGTAGACAGCCGGTTCCAAAAGTGGGGAAGGGTAAACATAAGCCTCAACTTGGGGAAATATGCTACAGTCTTTCAAGCAAAAGTCTACGCCATACTGACTTGCGTCCGTGAGAACCAACATAAAGGCTTCATAAACAAGAACGTATGTATTCTTTCGAACAGTCAAGCTGTTCATAAAGCCTAGTTTGCAACTGAGGTCACATTGTGGGTAGTCAAGGATTGCCTAGAAGAACTTCTGGAGCTGGTAAACGGAACAATATTAAATTGATCTGGGTACCAGGTCACAGTGGTTTCGAAGGAAACGAAAAAGCAGTACCTTAGCAAATAAGGTATTTGGAATACCCTTCATAGACCCAGAGCCTATTTTAGGAATTCCAAAGACTGCATGTAAACAAGTGATCAACGAGTGGATAAATGTTAAACACGGTGATCACTGAGAAAATATACCGCAGCAAAAGCTGGGGAAAATATTGCTTCGGATTGCATCCAAGAGGCTATCCCTTGATGCACTTGTAGCGGTACGCTGCTAAAATCAATTATGTTTTCTTTTAGAAACCATTGCTCCTCAACTACATCCTTCTCAAGTTACTAAGGTAATTGTGATTGTAAAATTATCGTAGTAACTATCAATAAAAATATTCTGATATTTTCAATTAATATTTTTAATAAAGATAATATATATCTTTAAATTTGTTTTGATTTTTATTATGATTCATTTATAATCATTTTATCATCTTACACACTCAACCTGAGCAGGATAAAACTGCTGAAGGTTACCGGATTCATCACCGGGCATTATCCCCTGCGGAAGCATCTATACACAATGGGACTCCGTAACGGATCCTTTATGTGCAGACTATGCGGCGAGGAGGAGAAAACATCCAACCACATTATCTTTAACTACAAATCTCTCCGTTACAGTTGATACAAGATATTCGGTGCATCTCACCCCGAATATATGAATCTCCAGGAAGACCTGATCGGCAAGCTCTTACAGTAGCTCTTGAAGTAGAAGAGGGAGCACATTGGGTCAAAAGATCGAATTGCAGTACTTTTTGTGCCTTAAGATGTATCTACATATTTTTCTTACCCTAGTTTATACTACAAAAAAGATCAAAATAGTTCACTCCTGAATGATACTTATTTATATTGACTGGGTAAAATTAATAAAAAATAATAATTCCAAATGAACTAAAGGAAGGATAGAGAACATGAGCTAATTGTTCTCAAAACGAATTAAGGTAGTTGTCTTACATTAAAAGTGTTAAAAATTTTCAGCTTATATGACACATCGATTATATGAATTGACTGAGATATGTATAATACACTGTTTTTACTTGAATGTACCTCTTATGCATAGAAGAATCGTATTATTGGGTAGTTGTATTGCATTAATCGTGGTAAAAAGTTTTAGCTTATATCACACATAGATTATATGAATAGTCTACACCACATTAAAATATGGAATTTTAATGTGAGGAAGAAGTGCAGAAATGGGTAAAGTTTTTGTTATACAAAAGAATATATTGCGCTGTATTTTTAAAATTGGTCAAGGGGATTCATGTAAAGAAAGTTTTAAAATCAACTAAATAATGACTTTTTGCAGTATATAAGCTTACGAGTTGCTTACTTACACGAAGAAAAAAAATTATTTTATAACAAAAAATACTTTACATGATACGAGATCAGTTATTGCATATAACTTCGAACATCGTACTACCTTTTTTGAATCTACCAGTTTACACGGGTCAAAAATTGTAGTAAAAACTTCCTTAAAAACTTCCTAAAATTCAATTGTGTAATGAGATTACTCAATTGAAAAGACTGCTCAAATTTAATTTATTAGAACTAGTGTCTTACGGTATAAATGAACTTTATTAGAAAAATTTTTAAACAGACATATGTTTTTTTGTTGTTTGTATACCTGACTGTTTGACGTGTGTATACCTTTAAGGGTCTGAAAGTAAATAAATTGATTATTATATATATTTATATATATATATATATATATATATATATATGTCGGAGTTTCATAATTGGGATTATAATCGTTTGAACCAGTATATATGTTGTCAGGCATTGTTGTTTTTATAAAATACAAACACTTACCAATTTCCAATAGCACACTGAAAACTGCATTTTCACAAACACTCACTAGTCTACAATAATACCCGGTGTCCCGCACTTTCACAATCAGTAATTACAAATAGTTGGTTCAATTTACGACACAGTAAGTTGGCTCCAGTTAACAATACAGATACAACACGAATAATACTAACAAATGCCATACCACGGTTATCTCATCAATAAACATAATTAATTATACTAGTCCAAAAGGGCTACCAACAATCCAAACGCTATTTCCATGTGATCTTTCAGCAGAGTTCAGTTGATACTAATACGCAACTGCACGATACGGTCTGTACTGGGGTGCTGTCCTCTCCAAACTGATCTTTTCTTGATCTCCGTAAAAGTTATTGAAAAAACGATCATTCTACTACTACCCCTACGTTATGGTATAACATCAAATAAGGTATCTTTTCATTCGTACCGTGCCATTTGCGTCTAAGTAGAGACCGCATGTCCCGTCCAACCGAACCCTTACTTACTGTGTTAATTGATAATCTTAAAGGAATTATTCTTTATTGCACTTATAATAGACAATTTATTTAATTCTAAGAATGTATAAGTATCGATATTATCTAATTTCCGGGCCTCTATGTCTGGCGGATCCTTTTATGTCGGACATACTGTAATAAATAAACCCTTTTCTTAAAAAATAGTTTTATAGCACTTATAAATGTAAGTGTTTAAAATCTCCAAATGTGAATTTGTCCTTTGCCCAAATTCAACCTCCGACACGGCCATTCTGACGATCACACGCCCCCGTGTGTATCCAAAACTTTAGCGTTGCTTGGCGTTAGACTCGATATTATAGATACTACATTTTACTTAAATCATAATCCATAAACTTAGTAGTCCAGTCCAGCAGCCGAGGATGATAGATAGAATTTGTTTAATGAAACTAATTTTTATTTTTATTTTTTTTAATATTTTTATTACCTCAAGTGCCAGTTACATCCTATGAGCTATCAATCTAATGTAATGAAACTGTTACTCTCATGCTTACACATAATCACATCTAAATTTCTTTAGACCCCGTTACCATATGTATGGTGTGTGGGAAAATCATGGTAACCCCATTACTGAATACTTCGTGTAAGGCTTAATTCATTTTACAAAACGCTTACACATAATCACATCTAAATTTCTTTAGACCCCGTTACCATATGTATGGTGTGTGGGAAAATCATGGGAACCCCATTACTGAATACATCGTGTAAGGCATAATTCATTTTACAAAATGCTTACACATAATCACATCTAAATTTCTTTAGACCCCGTTACCATATGTATGGTGTGTGGGAAAATCATGGGAACCCCATTACTGAATACATCGTGTAAGGCTTAATTCATTTTACAAAATGCTTACACATTGTTATGAAATAACATACCTTCATTTCACGTAACGTGAATATTATCATTTAAATGAATTCATCCAACTCGGTTGCAACAGATGGCGTTCGTAATGTTCAGCTTCGGCCTAAAGATGAGATGCTATCCAGATGGCGCTTAAATAATGTTCGGCTACCTCAGAGGTAAAAATTAAAAATGGTCCTCTCACTTCGAATACACTATGGTAAAAGAAACACCTTATTAATTTTTCATTACCATATAGATATATATATATTTATAAATTTGTTTCCTAACGTGTATACATATGTTGTAATTTATATCGAAGAAAAAAATAAAACATCGTTTTTTCTAATAAAAAGGATTGAATTGAAATTGTTTGATTTTTTTTAAAACTATCTACGAATGGAATCTTACCTGATGGTAGTTAATCAATAGATCATCCGAACGGGCATAATTTACACACACCTCGTTGGCCAAAAATATAATATTTAGTTAACCTTCGAATTTAGGTGTGGTCGAAAATCATTATCGTCTTCGTTCGGACTGTTCACTAGCCGTCAAGCATCAGGTCAGTACAGTATTTAATTTTTATTTATTTTGTCACAAAATCCATTCCATTATTCTTGTTGCACCATCTGGAACGCATGGTTTTGAATCGAGCATTCCGAAGTTGCCGCAATTATCTCCGAGATTAATATTCATGCGTGATAATACGAAATATAGGTTGGTGTGATTGGCAGGACAATCTTACCAAAAGTGTATTCGATTGGGTCCATTGCACTAAAAGAAAAAAATAATTTCTTTAACTTCACGTATAAGCCCCTTGAAGTGGGCCCCCAATTTAAAATATAATTACTTACGTTCGTAAATATCTCGTCGCGTGGTTTCTCATAATAATTGATAGCCACGAACACGTTCGATCCAGTTTCAATACACTAACTTATTTTCTAATTAAAATAATTGTCAACGGATTCTGAATTTTTTCAATCCTATCTCGTATGATAACCACAAGCTCAACACTAAACTTGGTTGATAGATGTCTCCTCTGTTCTCTGTTTAGTACAAACTTCAAGCGCTTCCACGATACAATACCAAGGTGGAGCATCGATCGCCGAGTGCACATAAAGTTTGAAAAGTAAACCGTAGTTGGATGCCTAGTACATCAGGGAAATATAGGCAATAATTAACGCTTGCACGTGATAATTTTTGCCTATGTTCTGACACCTTTAACATTTACGATATTCACGGCAGTGAAACAATCCCTAAAAGAGGTTTCACTACAACATAATCACATCTAAATTTCTTTAGACCCCGTTACCATATGTATGGTGTGTGGGAAAATCATGGGAACCCCATTACTGAATACATCGTGTAAGGCTTAATTCATTTTACAAAATGCTTTCACATAATCACATCTAAATTTCTTTAGACCCCGTTACCATATGTATGGTGTGTGGGAAAATCATGGGAACCCCATTACTGAATACATCGTGTAAGTCTTAATTCATTTTACAAAATGCTTACACATAATCACATCTAAATTTCTTTAGACCCCGTTACCATATGTATGGTGTGTGGGAAAATCATGGGAACCGTGTAAGGCTTAATTCATTTTACAAAACGATTGTCAGTGCTCATCAGAGCTCTCTACTGAATCGTTTTCAACATCGTTATCAGAATCACAGACATCTAACTCTCTAGGAATGTAACCCTCCGGCATGCATCTCAATTTATCATGACTGTATTTGTAAGTCCTTTTACCTTTTACTGTTTTTAAAGTGTATCTATCTCCTTCTAAAACCTCTGCCACTACAAATGGGCCCCTAAATTTCGGTTCTAATTTAGTTTGGTTTCTTTCTTCTCTTTTTAACAATACAAAATCACCAATATTGAATTTAATTATTTTTGCTTTAGTTTTATCGAATCTTTTTTTTTTATCGTATCTAGCATTAGCTTTTATATTATCTACGGCCTGCTGTGTCACCTTGGAGATATCGTGAGGTCTCGCTACCTTACGAATTTATAACTCTAAAGGACTGGATTTAGTTACACGATTGATAGTACTATTAAAACCCAATTGTGTTTCTCCTATCGCGTCTTTCTACGACCGTGCAATGGTTTATACAGATATTTCGCCATTCCTTCAAACCAAAATTACTCATAAAGTCCCTCAAGCGCTTTATCCCAGTCCAAATGCATAATTGACTGATGCTCACCCTAATAACGGACCAACGAAACCCGTTGAAGCGATGGCAAACAATAAGCTTTTTACATTTCTCCGAGTTTTGCGGAAAAGGATACAAGATCGCAACTTGTATGTTTTTTCGCGATGTCTTCCGCAATCACATCGTTCTGTAACCCGGTAACAATTTTCTAGATTTGACGATCGCGACGTTGTTCAGTTAATAACGAATCTTCCGACTCTCAGCTAGATTAATTTCCTTTTCTTTTCTTTTCTTTAATTTACTATTTTATTATTAACATCTATTGGATTTCGTCAAAGGAAACCTACAAGAGTCATTCGTTTACCCGCACGATATATAATTTCAAAAGTAAAGGACTACAAGAAAGCCCAATATCTGTGGACTTGATCATTTAAATTTGCTATATTTTGAGATACTTTTAATGAGTTACAATCTGTAATGACCACAAATTTCCGCCCGTGTAAATAATGTCGAAAATGTTTTAATGAGTTTACTACAGCTAAAGTTTATAGTTCATAAGAATGATCTTTACTTCGATCTTTTGCCTTAACATAGCCCTAAACCCATCATAGCTAGCGTCAGTATGGAACTTAATAGGGTAATTAGAATCAAAGATAATTGATACGAGTTCTTTTGTTAGAACAGATATTACTTTTGGCGTATTTTCTCATGTTTATCTTGCAATGATATACCACGCACTGATCCTACTTCTGATGTCGGAGTTTCATAATTGGGATTATAATCGTTTGAACCAGTATATATGTTGTCAGGCATTGTTGTTTTTATAAAATACAAACACTTACCAATTTCCAATAGCACACTGAAAACTGCATTTTCACAAACACTCACTAGTCTACAATAATACCCGGTGTCCCGCACTTTCACAATCAGTAATTACAAATAGTTGGTTCAATCTACGACACAGTAAGTGGCTCCAGTTAACAATACAGATACAACACGAATAATACTAACAAATGCCATACCACGGTTATCTCATCAATAAACATAATTAATTATACTAGTCCAAAAGGGCTACCAACAATCCAAACGCTATTTCCATGTGACCTTTCAGCAGAGTTGCAGAAGAGAGAGAAAGAGAGAGAGAGAGAGAGGAAATAGTTCTATATAGATGTCGTTTGTGATATTTATTTAGAATATTTAATATTTAAATATTTTGAATATTTAATAGACCAACTAATGGGACTACCTGACTTACTATGACCAATTAGTGACTTTTTAAATGTTATAATTGTTTTTTTCCAAATTCCATGGATAGGGTGCTTAGATCCCGCAGCCCATAAACCTCAAGATTGAATTCGTTGGAATCCATAAAAACAATAATGATTATGTCCTAAAAAACAAGGTAATAAGGAACTAAGACGTTCACGAGTTTTTATTGCAGGAATCGGTCAATGGGTCATTTAAGAAGAAAAAACCTCGGAGTGATACTAAATTAGAGGGTGGAAATTGGAGATAGGGGTGCAAATGCACCCTTTTAAGTTTTATCAATATATCTCGCAAGCGAAGCAAAGTTTCTATATATTTTATATGAAACTATTTGTAGAGAATTGAATTTCCCATCGAAATGGTATATTTAAAACATTTTAAAACATTTTTTTTGTGCCAAAAATATTGAAACGAAAAGAAAAAAAGGCGAAAATTTAGATTTTTTTGTTTTTTAGCTTTTTTGACTATAACATTTTTGGCGTCAGAGATAGGTATAGGCATTACTTTTAGAGAAATAAATACACTAAATTTTCTTTAAAGTGTTGGGTTGCAAAATTCTTTTTGTTAAAAATTTACCGAAATATGGCCACTCGAACGTAGCTTTTCTTTTTATTTTTATCCCTCTTATACAGATATTGTTTTTATTCTCATTTTGTCGAAAAAATCATACTTAGATGAATTTTTCACACCCGTTAAAGATAGTTCTATCTGTAATATTCATCATGTTATTGATGGTGGATACTTGTTGCCTAAAATCGTATGGATCCCTAACGAGACATTTGCAGAAATAAGTACGAAATTTACTAATCATTTGCAAATTTCTTACAAAGATTGTACTGTAGTTTTTGACGATTATCCTAGTGGCTCAAATATTTGTTCGAAAAGTGCAGAAAAGCTGCGTCGAATTAATCAAATTGGCCCAGGCGTTCAAATTATATAGTACGTAAAAACGTGTCCATATGTAATTAAATACTGATATGAAAAAATTATGTCGTCAACCAGGAATCGAACCTCGGGCCTCTGGGTATCTAGTCCAGCATGCTTACCGCTACACCAAAGACGACTGTGGTGTTAACAGCACGCTGGACTAGATATCCAAAGGCCCGAGGATCGATTCCTGGTTGACAAGTTAATTTTAGCGAATTTTCTGAAAGGAAATAGAGCTATTGGTCCCGTACCGAAGTCAAAATTTCGCAAAAATTTCTTCAAATGTCTATCGATCCTACCTGGTAGATGTCAAAAATCACCATCTGTAAAATTTATCTATATATATATATATCTATGGACATATATATATATATATATATATATATATATATATATATATATATATATATGTATATATATATATATATATATATATATTTATATATGTATATATATATATATATATGTACACATAAGTTTATGTGTCTGTGGACTCTCTAGTGGTCACAGTTTTATTCCGATTGGAATGAAATTTGGTATTTGAGGCGCTTTTGGTATTACAAAGGTCATGTTCGTTAAGTAAAATCGGACACACACATATATATATATATATATATACATATATATATATATATATATATATATATATATATATATATATATATATATATATATATATATATATATACATATATATATATATATATATATATATATATATATACATATATATATATATATATATATATATATATATACATATATATATATATATATATATATATATATATATATATATATATACATATATATATATACATATATATATATATATACATATATATATATATATATATATATATATATATATATATATATATATATATATATATATATGTGTGTCTGTAATCACTCTAGCGGTCACAGTTTTCATTTTATCGGGATGAAATTTGGTATTTGATGTGCTTTTGGTATTCAAAAGGTCAAGTTCGTTAATGGGTAAAATCGGCCAAGGAGAAAGGAGGGTTTAAAGAGAGAGGGAAACACAAAATTTGACATAGCTCCCTTAATATTTGAAAAATAGAAAAATTTATAAGATGTAAAGTTGTAGGTATTAAATTTTACTGTAATTTTGTTTCTTATCATTTTTCTGTTACACTAATATTTACAGAAATATTGACGGTTTAAGATTGAAAATAAAATTCCTTAATATCTCTGTACATATTAGAGTTTGATCAAAAATGATATGGTGATGAATTGTACCAAATTTGATGTTCTACAACTTTATTACTTACGCATTTTTCGATTGTTCTAATTTTAAGAGAGATATTTTATATTTTGTATTTTCTTCTTTCTTTATACTCCCCCTCCCCCATTCCCCTCGACGTATTGGCCTTGCAAATACTAAAATCATATACGACATTTCATTTTGATCAGACTAAAATTGTGACCGCTAGAAAGTGATTTAAGTATTCCAAGGAAATTCGCTAAGTTGAAGTAGCTCCTGCGTAACGAATTTTTTATTTTTTGCATCTTCACGTTAATGTGTTAACGTAGGCGTTAAGGTACTAACGCAGTAGAGTCGTGGGTTTGTTCTAGTCATCGCCAGGGAAAAATTTAATTTAATTATAATTAAATAAAATTTAATTTAATTTGGTAGTGTATTTGAAAAATTTAATTTTATTATAATTAAATAAAATTTAATTTAATTTGGTAGTGTATTAGTACAGTAGTTTTAAGAAAATTTGTAGGTGATAGGTCAAAATAATTCCCACAAAGACGGGGTTTGATTTTTTTAGTTCTTTGTTTGTATCTTTTTGACATACTATATAGAAAAATATGTGTGCAAAACGCGTTTTTTTGACCGCCAAAAATTTTAACTTCGAAAATTTTAAAAAATATTAAAAATCGTGTGTGGTATCACATTACAGGAAATTAAATGGTCATGAAAAAGGTCATGACGTTGATTTCTAAAAATAAAAATAAATAACAAAATGGAAAAAAAAATTAAATCTTGCAGTGTTCAAAATCATAATTTTAATTAAGCAATTGCGTTTTATAATACAAATGAAATACAATTTTCAGCAATGTTATATATAAATCAAATAATTTTCGGTTTCTTCTTAATCAGTTTCTTTCTGTGCACTATTGTTGCAATTGCTACCAGAACAGCTAAAACATAGTTCGGTACATTCCCCACCATAATGTCGACACGTACATCTGCCACTACCACATGGCTCATTTGTACCTGTTTTGCAGGTGCATCGGATCATATTTAATAAAAATTATGGTGCAGGGCTCAACTGACATGTTATGGGCTGCAGTTGGTTTCCTAATTTTTTCCAACCCCACTCTACGGGATTGGCAATTATGGTGTCCATAGTTTTCCAACAAAGACATTGTAAATGTATGCGGAGAAGATGATGAACAGCAGCATCTTCTGTAGGTGGCAATCTTGCAATATTAAATTTAGCTGTTTGGGAATTCTTCAGGTATACTACAAACAAGCCCTATAGCCTTAATCCATTAGCACTGATCAAATGTAACAACTGGTAAAGTAATGTTGAGTTTTTTTGCTTCCGAACATATAAACTTTAATGGGGTATAAACACAGCTGGGTGTTGATGGATTCATGTCAATCATAGGTAGAAATGTCGTGGATACTACTCCTGTGTGTTCATCACTGATTACGACTTTCTGCATGTATCCATTCCAACCAGGTTGTGGCGTCTTCAATAACTTACTGGTTTTCCACAGAAGATCTACTAGATTATTTTCAGTGGGATTTGAAAGCAGATCAGCAAATATAATTTTTTTCATGCTTGATTTAAGTGACTGACAGATTCTAATATATATTCTTCCTAGTGAAGCAATATCTGCAGCGTTAAGCAGGTTTTTATAACGCAAAACCTTCCTATCTGACAATACATTCGTCTTTTCACCAAGTGGTCCGGATTTGCACATTATAATTCGCATTCCATGGAAAGTGTTGTGACCATCGGTCGTAGTAATGTTGTGGTCCACATTATCGGCTATCCACTGACAGAAATGACCCGGCGGAACTTGAGAATGTGGTGATCTGTCCATTATCGCAGACTGCAAATATTTTTTTAATTCATCATATGACACGGAAAACCCAAGTCTGTGGAACTCATCGACAATTAAACGAGAACCGAAGTCTCGATGAAGCTGCACACCAACACAAGTGATTTGGGTCGTGCAGCTTGCACCAAAGCCTGTCCAATGGATATTTTTTTAAATCACATTCTTTAGTATTAGTACCAATGATGATATCCAAAAAATGTTGCAAAACAGATGGTAAGAACTTTTTATTTTCTTATTCTGACGCAATATCTGATGACGAGGGATAGTATTCCATTGAAGTTGACATTACTTTTATTTCTGTTAAGATAATTTTTGCGGCTACTTCATTTACACGATATTTTTTTCATTCAGAGTCTTCTAATTGTTTTGTTTCTGGTAATCTAAGAAAATATTAGATATTGTTTCACCTGAAGTTATCGTATTAGGCATTCCATCATCTTTGGAAACGATAATGTTACCAGAAAAATGTTCTTTAAGCTTTTGCACCATCCTCACATTAGTATATGGTTTATTATCAACTGGCAGGAAGTCTTTTATTTTAGTCACCAGCTGCTGGACAGAAACAGTCTCATCATTTTCTTGAAACCAACTACATACGTCCAAAAAAGCCTCATGTTTTTCTTTGTCTGCAGGTCGCCCAAGAGACTTGCTAGGTAATGTATCTTGGGAACCAACGTACTTCTTAGGGACTATTTTCGAAAATTTACGCTGCATGCCTGGTGATAAATGGCTTGTGGTGCTGGTAAATCATTTACTGATAGCAATCGTGATTGAACATTGACTGACCATAAATCATTTCTGGAGTTACACGCCTTCATTACCGAATTTTGAAACATTATTGTACGCACTTCACTAACGCTAGATTTGATACGTTTCTCACTGTCAGTAATAAAACGACCACAAAACAAACAGTGTTCTTTAAATGTAAATGTTAGTATATCGCACCGTACTACTCTACTGTTGCTTGCTTCAACCTGAATATGCAACTGTGATTTCAGTTCACTCTTGATATTGTTGTAACGAAAATAATTTTTCTGGATCCAACACATACTTTAATTACGAAATAGGAAAATATTAAGTAAAATATTACGAAAAAAAATATTTAAGAAAACAATAATTTTCACCTTGGAAAGAGAAGGAGTTTTGTTTTTCTAAGTACAAAAAGAAAATAATTTAGTTCGATTTTTTTTTCTTTTGTCTTTTTTTTAAGTCGAAAATTGAAAGAGATTAATAGATGCTTTTGATTTAAAGTTTTCTTTTTTTAAAATCAAAAATTGAAAAAAATTATTAGATATAACTTAAATAAAAAATCAAGTATGATTTTGTTCAAAAGCAAATACTTGCTAAAATAAATTTTGTTGTTTAATTTTTGTATAAACAACATACGTCCATTAGTAAAATTTTAAAATCCGAGATCGGAGGACGAGTTACGCACCACGGTTCGAACACTTGACGAAGAGCCAGGATCAATAAAGGAGGATATTGACAACATCGGCGTGAACACCAACAATTACCTGTTCATTTAACAACAATGGAGACCAAGAACTCACACCAGAATGTGCCAACTGTGGAAGTTGATGTGCGTGGTAGATCAATATTGGCACTGATCGATAGTCAAGCATTACACAATTTCATAAGTGAAGAATTGGCAAGAAGTATTGGTAAATGGCACCCTGTCAGAGATAGTACAGGGAGTGGAGCAACTAGCAATAATACTTTCAAGATTCTTGGGAAAATGTGCATGGATGTGATGATATCAAGAATGAAGTTCAATGTTGAAGTAATGGTTGTACCTGGCCTACGGAACCACTTAATACTTGGTCACGAGTTTTTAATGAAAAATAGTGTGAGCATCGATTACCGGAGTGGTATAATTTACTTGGGGTGTGATAAGAGAGTCCGCATTGCATGGAGAAAACCAGATGGAGCCCATAGAGAAATGGCAGCAATTAACGATGCATTGGGCGACTTACAAATTAAACTCCTTGAGAACCAAGAGCAGTTAAAGATGTCATTTGGCGACATCCCAGCGTTTTCAGCAAAGTTGGAAGGACGAAAACGAGCACACATAAAATTGAGATTACGAAGAATTCCCCCATTAAGTTACGACCATACCCGTACACCAATGAAAAACAACGGGTATTGGAAGAGATGATTGAAGAGATGGAAGGCGATGGCATTTTAGAACCATCCACATCGCCTTGTGCCGCACCCATCGTATTGCCGAAGAAGAATGATGGTACTTTTCGATTGTGCATCGACTACAGAAAGTTAAACGATTATACGAATAGCAATGCGTTTCCGATTCCAGATCTGCAAAAGATGTTGAGAAAAGTCAATGGAGCCAAAATATTTTCTACATTGGATCTTCAGACTGGTTATTGGCAAATTGAGATGGCGCCACAATCGAAAGAGTACACAGCATTTACCACCCCAAGAGGTCTCTATCAATTTCGCGGCATGCCGTTTGGATTGAAGAATGCTTAAGCAACGTTCCAGAGTTTAATGAACGAAGTACTATTTGGATACAGCGAAGATTTCTGCCAAGTTTACCTGGTGACATACTACTCTCGAGACATACTACAGTCGATCAGTCAAGGACATAAACACCACCTGGATCTTGTACTCGAAAGAGTAGAACAACATGGATTAACTTGTAAACCAAGCAAATATGTTATTGGCAGCAACAAAGTCAAATACCTGGGACATATATTGAGCGAAGATGGCATTGACAGACAGGAAGAGAAGAACGAAGCTATAATCAATCACCCTGTATCAAGAACGAAGACAACTATGACAATTTTTGGGATTATGGGGTTGGTACAGGAGCTTCGTGAAACTACGAAGATATAGCTGCACCTCTAAGCGAAATGCTCAAAAAGAACATAAAGTGGCACTGGCTAACATTACACCAGAAGGCGTTCGAAAATCTCAAGTCATCAATAGTAAATGCACCGAAGCTAGCACATCCAGATTTTAAGAAGACGTTTTGTTTAAATACGGATGCTAGTGACAATTGGGTGCAATATGGTTTCAACTGGAAGATGATGAAAGAACTCGAAGAATAATAAATTACGCCAGCTAGCAACTTGGACCCACAGAAAGAAAGTACGCCACTACAGAAAAGGAATGTCTCTCGATAATCTGGGCATTGAAGAAGTTTTGAGGATATCTTGAAGGAAGGCATTTCAAATTATATACAGATCATGCAGCTCTCCAATGGCTGAACAAAACTAAAGATAGTCGAGCAAAATTGACAAGATGGGCGTGGACATGGACATTGACATTGACATTGATGATTTTGAGATAATTCACGTCCCCGGAAGAGATAATCAAGCCGCCGACTCCTTGTCCAGACAACCACAGGGCCAGGCTGAAGATGAAGAAGTGGAGGACATTCCAGAGTGGGTGATTGAAAAGAGGGCAAAAACACCGATAACCCTCAACGTCATCGAAGTAGAAACACCCATACTCGACGATATTCGACGATGGAAGGATGAAGATCGTGATGTAACTGCCATCAGAAGATATATCATTGATCACAATAGTCCACTGAGAAGTAATCTACGTCGACGAGTGGACAGAACACGAATTAATTACACCGTAGCTGACGGGATCCTCTGGTACCATAGTCACCAGATGGTATAAGAAGTGCCAGTGGTTCCCGAAGAACGCCGACTTGGTTTTCTTAGAAGATATCACGACAGTGATGTAGCAGCACACCCTGGATGGAGAGAAATGTATCGTCAAATCCGTAACCGCATCTACTGGTATGGGATGCAAGATGACATACGCAGATATGTAAAAGGGTGTGATACGTGTGCTAGAGTGAAGCCACTAAACAAGAAACCAATTTCAGCAATGAGAAGTCGAAGACATACTTCACCATGGGAGGTAGTTAGCATCGACTTGATGGGTCCATACCCACGCACATCACGTGGAAAAACGAATATATTGGTCGTTACTGATCTTTTCACTAGATGGATCGAAGCATTTTCATTGGGGGCCACGTCGACCTCGAAGATAGCCCGAGTACTGAAAGACGAAGCATTTAGTCGTTATGGATATCCAAGAGCAGTACTTATTGATAATGGTCCCCAGTTCAGATCAAAAGAATGGAAAGCAGTGTATAGAGATTGGCACACAGAAATTTGGACAACGCTAATATACCATCTACGAGCCAACCCCACTGAACGCTAAAATCAAGAATTGAAGAAGTTGTTGCGTTTCCATCTTTTGGAACAACAGCACAAAAACCGGGACCAGCAACTTAGCAAGTCGTTGCTCGCAATACGTAACAGAGCGAATAGAACAATTGGGTTTTCGCCGGCCCAATTGTTACTGGGGGCAAAAATGAAGAAGCCTGGGGATTGGCAAATACAAATAGCTGAAGAGCCACAAGATATTCAAGATTGGATTAATGAGCGAGGCTAAGTACGTCAAGAAAATGATGAAAGAGCTCGGAAAACAATGTTGGCCCATGCCGAAGAAAATGACCAAGTGGAGACGGAACTCAGTTATCAACCTGGAAGGTCCGTCTGGATGCGTAATCAAGTGCTCAGCAGTAAGGTGGAGGGTGTCCATAGTGGATTGGCACCAAAATGGAAAGGACCTTACAGGGTGCTGAGAAGTTTACCAGCTGGAATCTATATACTGGATACAGTGCCTCCCACGAAGATACATGGAGGTCTCTTGAAGCCGGCCAGTGCAAGGATCGCTGCCAATGGGAATCTAGAAAGATTGAGTGTGGGGAACGAGGTGTTCGGCAAACTACTTCCGGATCGATTGGGGGGTCAAAGGCATGGACGTGATGGAAGACGACGGGATGTACCAAGTGTGGACGAGCCAGAGGCCAGAGCTACAGAGCCAGGGTACGACTTGCGGCCCAGACGACCGGCAATCAACACCAGGCGCCGTTGAGAACGAAGAACTTGTAATCTGTACGTACACTTTAAGTTAAGCTAGCTAGCTAGCTAAATGAACTAATACAATTCAAATAGTTCAAATAGTTCTTAAGTTCATATTGGTCGACCAAATATAATAGCAAATTAGAAAATATGTGTTGGAGTCTATAGGGGAAGATTTTGTTGTAATGAAAATAATTTTTCTGGATCCAACACATATTTTAATGATGAAATAGAAAAATATTAAGTAAAATATTACGAAAAATATATATGATTTTGTTCAAAAGCAAATACTTGCTAAAATAAATTTTGTTGTATAATTTTTGTATAAACAAGATTGAGTAAACAGAACAAGCTTGTTATGAATCATATTCCAGAAGGACCTATGGCGGGTATAATAGACCCACGATCAGCGCTAATCAAATCAGTTTTAAATCGACTATTGTTTGATTCAGTTCAAGGTTACAATTAACTGTTGTTCGATTCATATCAAGTTAAAGTTGGCATTTGTACAAGTAATTCAAAGTTTGACATTGTGTTGAAAAGTATAAAAATTGTTGAAAAAGAAATTGGATTCTAATAATTTTTAAAAGCAATAAAACCAAGTTTTAGTTTCGTAAAAATTTTGTTTAATTTAATCTTCTTTTTTATAAAAAACATTCGTGTCATTTCAATTAGAAAATATTTAGTAAAACCTTTTACTAATATATTCATTTTTATTTTTGTCGAGTATCGAAATCTGTTGCAGGTTCGGGCAGCGCTCCCTTGAGGAATAAAGAGAGCCAAGATACCGCGACAATATTATTGGGATTTACGTACAAACGGCGGTATTCGACATGGACACTCACGGGATGATCAGTGAATGGTTTAAATAACTAATGGTTTAAATATATTTTTAGAAGACATCGCTGAAAGAAATCAACAAAAACTGATGATTATTGTTCTTTTTCATATTATATATTACACAAAACTTTTTCCCGCCATTCGAGTACATACATCCTTATTGCGCGCTGCACCGACCTCTATGGTACAATAGTTTTTTTAATTTTGTATTCTGCCAAGCAAGTCTCCTTTGAGGTGCGTGCAGTTTATTGATAAAAATTTTTAAATTATTATACAGCCTATAATTTTTATATTATATTAATATAATTAAAAATATTCATGAATTAAATATGCTTTTCTTTTATAAAACGTATTTTGATGTGTAAAACTATAATAGTTAAGTTTCGTTTTCAATGTACAAAATAATTTTCTACTGTGAAAAATCTTTCAGTTTTTCAGCCACCACTTTGTTATTTATTTTTATTTTATAAAATCAACCTCATAACCTTTTTAGTGTTAATTTCCTGTAATTTGATACCACACACGATTTTTGATATTTTTTTAATTTTTCAAATTTCAAATTTTTGGCGGTTAAAAAAACGCGTTTTACACACTAATATTTTTTATATTTTTAGTATGTCAAAAAGATACACGCAAAGAACTAAAAACATCAAACCCCGTCTTTGTGGGAATTATTTTGACCCCAAAGGTTGTCGCGGTATCTTGGCTCTCTTTCACCTTCCAAAAAGGAGATACTCGACCCGAACAAAACAAAAAAAAAATATTTGTAAAAGTTTTACTAAATATTTTTAATTAGAAAAACACGCACTTTTAGAAGAAAAAGAAAATTTAAAAAAAAACAAAAGACTTTTATGAAAATCAAAAATGATGTTTTATTTGATTTTAAAAGAGATAATTTTAATTAAAATTTTAAATAATTTTCTTTTTATCAACAGTTTTTAATTTTTACGAAATCGAACAAATTTTTAATTAATCTTGATTACTACAATACAATGTCAATTTATAACTTTGATCTGAATCGAACAGAAATCAATTTTAACCTGACTCTAAATTGGGTCAGGCTCCGGCTTTATATGCAACCAGAATAACAACATGTTTAGACGGAACCAAAAAAAAAAAATTTAAAAACAACAAATTTTGTTTGTCTCTAAATAAAACTAGTTCGTAACCCAATTTAAAACTTACATAGGTTATACAATAGTAAGTGTTTATTATTTATAATAATTGACAAATTGTAACTTGTATATATATTTCATTGTAAGCTAGCGTACTGTGTTTATTTGTTTTTGTAAAAATTATTTAACAAAATTGAATAAATACGTATCAAATAAATTATATATATTTTTTTTGTTTCAAAATAATTTTTTTTTTGTTCAATTTTTGATTTCAAACGTTTTACAATAAAATAAATCTTGATTGATTTTATATAAAAAAACTTTAAGGAAGAAAAAAAATCTAAAATCAATATATAATATTCTTTTCCAATTATTTCATTTAATAATTTATTTTTCCAGAAAAAAAACTCTATTCTTTTTCAATATCATTTTCTTTTTGCGATTATACTAAAGAAATAAAACTCCCATCGTGAATTTTTTAAGGAGAAAAAAAACATCTCATCTGTAATATTTTTACTTTTTGTAATTTGAATAAAAAAAAACTCCTCTTTTTTTTTCAAGGAGAAAAATATTATTATCCTTAAATATTTTTCGTCATATTTTTATGAATATTTTCCTATTTTCTAATTAGAATATGTGTTGGATCTAGAAAAATTATTCTCAATAATTTTCAATACAACAAGGTTATATCTCCTCTACTATATTAATTCCTTCTACCTATAATTTTTTATTTTTATAATCGTCTAATTTTTTTAGGTTTATCGATCCCTTGGTGAAATACTGGAATATACGATACTTTCAACCCTGTTGTTTCAACAAGTGTTGCGTTAGATTTATCTTTGGATATTGCTCCTACGATAAAATAGTTTAGCAGATAATTACGTGAACACATGAACATTTGATATATTTGGTATATGTGAAACTTGGTGCAACAGTCAAAAGGATTAAAGTATTATAGGGTATGAATGTGTGAGTAAATGTAAACACCGAGCAACTGATAGGGGTAGATATCCAGGAGGAATTAGTTTCTACTATAAATATAATCTTAGAAATAATATAACTCTGAATTCAAATGAGTTAGATGATGTCCAATAAATTTTGGTACAGTTTGAAAAAAAGAAATTTATATTCGGAGTCGTTTACCAAAATGCAGAAGGATCTAGTTTTACTGATAAAAACTTTTTCAATAGATTAGAGGAAGAGGCTTTAAAACTAATGGAAAAAATCCCGAATTCAGAAATAGTTATAGGAGGAGATTTTAACGCGAGGATTGGTATTAGGCAAGAGTATGGTAGAGATGTGTGGGACAATTATAATGAAATGCAATGTCAAATTACTGCAGTAAATGAGAG
Organism: Nineta flava; assembly: GCA_963920215.1. NCBI lineage: Eukaryota > Metazoa > Arthropoda > Insecta > Neuroptera > Chrysopidae > Nineta > Nineta flava. The sequence continues at coordinate 51,876,387 of OY986042.1, read as the reverse complement.
GTCAAGTAAAGACAATGTGGTTAACAACTACTGTTAAATGTTACTAAAATTTTGCGAGAATATTCAATTATTTATCATGAATGGAAGAGTAAAGAGTGATAGGAATGGAGAATGGACGTATGTCAGCAAGAGTGGATCAAGTGTTGTAGATTACTTGTTGGTTTCTGACTCCCTCATAAGAACTGGGTGTGGCATGACAATTGGTGAAGAAACCGAATCAGACCATTTTCCTTTAGAATTAAATGTTATGCTTCGGTGAAGAAAAAAATAATTTATTGGGTATGGAAAGTGAGCCAGCATTGATTAAATATAGGTGATCAGAGGAAGGAGAAAAACAAGTCATAAATAAAATGGAAACGAGGGAATCAGAAATATTTGCTACAGGAGTTAATCATTTTTTGGATAACGGGAATTTGGATATGGTAGTGCAATTGTTGAATGAATGGTTCGGATATTTGGCCAGTGGAATGGACGTGGTGGGAAAAGGAGTTATGAATGATAAAAATAAAAGTGGTTTGACGAGGAATGTAAGATATATAAGTGGTCTATGAGGAATCACTTAAGTCGAATGAGAAGACATAAGGACGAAAATAGTATACGTGAGTTTTTACAAGCACAAAAAAGCGTACATATCCAAGAAAAAGATCGTACATGAGCAAGAAAAAGAAAATTGAACTGGAGAACAATTATATAAATAATATAAGGAAAGCGCTAATAGAAAAAAAACAGTAAAGCTTTGTGGTCACTTGTTGCGAAAAAAGGCATAACATTTAAAATTTTGCCCTTTTTCCTAGAACATTTGTTTGTATTTTATAAATACGTATTTTGACTACAATGTAGTCACCATTAGTATGAATTAGCTAATTGTTACTATCTCTGGGATATGGATTCAGAGATATGTTGCTTGTTGCTAATTTGGTGCGTGTCTCATAATGGCATTAAAAAATTTCTGTCCTTTCATACGATTTGACTGAGGGTATAATCAGAGGGTATAACAGATTAGGTGTGTGGAGAGCCCCACCTATTTGTTGGCGGTATTCTTTGGTGACTATGTGGCGTTTGTTTTGTCACTTAAGTGAGGGTATCGACACTAACCTTACCATTCAGGTATTAGATTTTTATTTTTATTTTGAAAATGGTTTATTTTATTGGAGATAATGGTTCATTATCTGTTTTCTCAATTTGTATATGTAGATACTTTCGTATGCATCTAATTCTGTCGGGTTTTGTACCGATTTAAGTAGTTTTAGATTCGATTTATCAATTTTGTGGTTCTCAATAACGGGCGCAGCTATACACGATTTCTCGGTTCTCCCAAATTTCACATGAGCCAGATGTTCTTTGATTCGAATTCCGATTTGGTGACGACTTTGACCAACATAAATTTTCGAACAGTTTTGACAACTGACACCATATATGCCCGATTGTTTTTCATTACTAATTTTATCCTTGGGGTTGCCCTGTAACTGTTTGATTTTATTTTTACTAACATGCGCTGTTTTTAGGTTGTGATGCCTTAATTCTTTAGTGATTTTATTTGTGCATGGGCGGAAGTATGTTAGTTTGCACCATTTAGTTTGTTCAACGTTGCCAGTCTCTGATGTAAGTGCGGTGGAATTGTTTCGTGCAATTTTAAAATTAGTTCTACGGACCAAATTATTTATTATGTTAGAGTCGAAACCATTAAAGATTGCAACTTGTTTAATATGGTTTATTTCTTTAAAGTAATTTTTCTTGGACAATGGAACTGTCAGTAGCCTGTTTACCAAAAATTGAAAACAGTCTCTCTGGGCAAATTTGGCCTCCTGGCCACATCTGTCGGAATCATTTGGAATTATTGTCATTGACTCTAAAAATTTATTTCTATACGTTTGTATCGGCCGTGCGATACATATTTTCATAATTAAACTTATTATATAAACAAGTTTTAACTGTTTTTTTGGCTTGCGCATAAAATTTGTTTTTCGCTTTTAGCAAGTTAAAAATGACTTTCTTTTAGGCCTGTTAGTAAAAGTATCTCGTGCGGTTCAATTCGTGTTTAACAAAGCAAGACAACCGTTTTGTTAGATTTCTAAACTCGCGACAACATAATTAATCTGTGTAAAAGTTTTAAACTTTATTTTCATTTCGTTTTCAATATTAAAAAAGGTGCATAAAAGTTTCTCATCATTACTCTAAATTAACCATTTCTTTGCCGAATAATTTGTATCTCAATTTCATCAACAACATAAAATTTTGTACTGCGTGAAACAGCACGTGTCGAACGCCATTATAACTTCAGTGCTAATTTTAATCCTATTAAATCCTGGTCATCCTTAACTTTACCTAAATTACATTGTGGTTTTGGATTCTGGACGCAGCAAAACGACAAGTAAGTACAAAATTTTACTCCCTAATATACAGTCCACTAAATCGATTATAGGGCAGCGTTTCGGCCTATTAACTGAACGCACACAGCCATTTTGTGTTGAGGTGGGTGTTCGAATCGGTTGTAATAATCGTTCAGTGTGTGTAGGTTTTCTGTAGATATCACCACCAGCCAGGTAGCCGCGCTTGTTGAGGCGTCGTATCTACTTGGAACTGGGAAGTTATGGGTTCGAATCCCGACACCGGAAGTTTGTCAATAAAAAATTGACGGGGCGGTTGATTGACTCAACTGTTGGCGTGTGGACAAGAACGAAGTAACCGGCTATGTTTGTGAAGGTTTCCTGCAGTTTACCTTCACGAACTCAGATGAATATCGGCATAGTTCCTAACCAAGTCGGCTGCAGCGGCACACCTACCAATTCCTAGTCTGCATAGAATTCCTGATCCTCCACTCACATCATAAAAATGTAAAGTAATAATTAATAAAGGTTGAAAAATAATGATGTGGGTGGCCTCTGTTATAGACCTTCGTATCTCAAAAACAGAGAGTAAACCCCATTATTATAATTTTCTGTAGATATCGAATTCTAATTTATTAGTGTCGTTATTTTTCATAATTTTTATATCTAAAAACGGAATTGAGCCTCCTTGTTCTATTTCGGTTGTAAATTTATCGATGGGACATTTTATTTGCCTAAAAATGTTTAGGGATTTTCTTTGTTCGTATCAAAAATAGTAAAGATATCATGGACGTATCTGTAGCATACAGTTGGAAAGTAGTTGTAATCTTTTTTGGCTTTTTCTTCGAGATCTGTCATGAAGATATTACTTAGGAACGGAGACAATGGATTACCCATACTTGTTCCAAATGTTTGCTTGTAGTATTTACTTTCGAAAGTAAACACATTTTGTCTCATGCAAAGCCGTGTCAGTTTCAGATATTCATATCTGTTGGTATTGCTTTATTTGTCAGCCATTTTTCTAATATTTTTATTGCGTCTGGTATTGGGACGCTTGGGTATAATGCTTTTACATCAAAAGACATTAAAACTGAATCTGGTTGTAAATTAATATCTTTGAATTGAATTGATTTAGTGATTGAAATTGGTTCACTAGCCATTTTGAAATTTTATACGTTGGAGAATTTATGCCTGATACTATTGGTCGCATTGAGCCATCTTTTTTGTAAATTATTGGTAGGCAATATAGTCGCGGTATTGTAGGATTTGAACATTGTAATTGAAATTTCAGTTGTTTTGAAATTAACTTTGAGCATGAGTTGATAGTATCTTTTACGTCCGAGTAATATCCGAGTAATCCTGTATACTCATTATAACAATTGCATTGCCTTTGTCCGCTTTTAAATAGTGTATCTGTCTTTGTTTTAGTGATTTGACACTTTTTGTTTTATTGTCGCCCATTGCCGCCCATGCAGAAATAAAATCACCAGAGAATTAAGGGACCACAACCTAAAAACAGCAATTGTTAATAAAAATAAAATCAAACAGTTACTGGGCACCCCGAAGGATAAATTTAGTAATGAAAAACAATCGCGCATATATGGTGTCAGTTGTCAAAACTGTTCGAAAATTTATGTTGGTCAAATTCGAATCAAATAACATCTGGCTCATGTGAAATTTGGGAGAACCGAAAAATCGTGTATAGCTGCGCACGTTATTGAGAACAACCACAAAATTGATAAATCGAATCTAAAACTACTGAAATCGGTTCAAAACCCCACAGAATTAGATGCATACAAAAGTCATATACAAATTGAAAAAACAGATAATGAATTTAGACAATGACAATTCCAAATTCTGATTTCATAAAATTAAACCATTTTCAAAATAAAAATAAAATCTAATACCTGAATGTAAAGGTTAGCGTCGATACCCTCACTTTAATGACAAAACAAACGCCGCATAGCCACCAAAAAATACCGCCAACAAACAGGTGGGGCTTTCCACACACCTAATCCGTTAGTTAGTCAACTCAAATAATCCGCAGGTCAGATTATACCCTCAGTCAAATCGTATAAAAGGACAGAATTTTTTTAATGTCATTGTGAGACACGCACCAAATTAGCATCACGCAACATATCTCTGAATCCATATCCCAGAGATAGCTACGATTAGCTAACTCATACTGATGATGACTACATTGTAGTCGAAATACGTACTTATAAAATACAAACAAGTGTTCTAGGAGTAGGGGCAAATTTTGAAATAAAATTTCATAAAACCTAGAGTTCTCTTTGATTATTTTAATATCTTTATTAGCGAAAAAAGGAGATTATAAGGTAAATACGATAAAAGGCAAAGAGTGGGTGAAACATTTTAAAGATATGTACGAAAGCTGCTGCGTGAGTGAAATGGACATGAAAGGAATAGAAAGATACAATGAGTTATTGGATGTGAATGAAGATATAGAAGAGATGATGATTGGGGTTTTGAATATTAAAAATGGAAAATCTGCAGGCATAGATGATGTGTTGAATGAATATATAAAATGTAAAAGTATACAATTTTCAAAGTATACAATCTGCAAAATATTTTCCTCGTGCGTGGTCTGTTTGGATTATCTATAACATTTTTAAAGTCAAAGGAAATATCATGGATGTAAACAACTACAGAGGCTTGACACTTTTACCAAATATTAGCAAGATCTATACTGGCATGTTTGCGAAAGAATACCAAAGTTACATGACCTGAAAATGTCAAATACCATGATAGATATCCTAAAATCTATATATGCCGAGTCAAGTTGTTGTATAAAGATGGGTTCTGCGCTGGTCACGGAATCCTTTAGAACGTACAGGGGTCTGAGACAAGGATGCCAATTGTCTGCGATACTATTCGTACTGTATATCAATGATTTGCCGGAACATTTCAATAAGGTAGAGACGATAAACCCCTGTATAGGCAGTGAAGAAATTAAAGTCCTGATGTATGCTGATGATATGGTTGTGTTATCTAGAATAGTAGGAGGCACGAGAAGAGCATTGAACTGTGTGAATGAGTACTGTGCTTTGAGGAAACTAAGTGTGAATGTGGAGAAAACGAAAGTGTTGTTGTCAAACAAAGGTAATAGGATAAGCAGAAAGAAATAATGGTGTATAAATGGTCAGCAATTGGATACGGTTAAAGTGTATAAATATTTGGGTGTGCATGTTTCGTGTAATGGCGAATGGAAATTACATCAGGAAAAAATGGTGTTGTCAGCAACGAATGCATGGGCGTGGATAAGGAAGCGTTTGTATGCACATGAGAATTTTTCGTTAAATGTGTGGTGGCATCTGATCATAGCATAAATGAAACGTTAAATATTAATGCCAATGTGACCACAGCAAAAACAGGTCATAATGGCATATCAAATTGTCACAGATGTCACTATATGCTTACAACTACGCAATCGACAACCTTCGGTGAACCTCGTGTCAATGACATACGATAGAAGCACGCACAAGCGGGAAGATATTCGTCTCAAAGACAGAACCGCGCAAACAGCAGCTCATGTGTAACAACCTACGTAATAAAAAACAATTTATATTTCTGTACAGTTTACGTATTTTAGTAAAATTAACAAAATTGTGAAATCATTTTGTCGCGGTATCTTGGCTTTCTTTTTCGTTCAAAAAGAGCGCTGTCCGAACCTGCAACAGATTCCGATACTCGACAAAAAAAAAGAATGTTAGTAAAAGTTTTACTAAATATTTTTCAATTGGAACAACACGCTCATTTTTTATAAAGAAAAAAAAATTAAACATGATTTTCATGAATTAAAAACCTGATTTTATTTGCTTTTAAAATTTAATTTCTTTTTCAACAATTTTTTTAATTTTACAATGGTACTTTCGACAACGTCAAATTTAAACTCAATTGAATCGATCTAATTTTTAACTAATCTTGATTACTACAATATCAACTGATCGTACAAATGCCAAATTTAACTCGATCTTTATCTCACGAATGTTAATTTTTAACTTGATCTTGATCGAACAGAAGTCAATTTTAAACTGATTTTGATTAGCAGTGGTCGCGACATCTTATGCCCGCCATCGATCTTTCTAGAACATGGTTGTTGATGTTTTGAAGAAGGATTTTTATTTGAATATATATTTTTACATGGAGGTTTCTCGAATAATTTAGTTTATCAACAACCATGGGCGCATTCGGAGGTTCTGATTTTTTATAAAACTAATTAAAAATTATAATGCTTCGCCAAAGATCGAACCAGACTGACACCCCTCTTTTTCGATATTTAACTGTCCACCTAATGCACACGACTAGTGCGAATTCAAAATTTATATACAAATTTACATATTTATATATATATTTTTTTTTCTAAATTATCGATATAATTTTTGATCTGATTAAGATTTGATTATTTATTACTTTTCTCAATAAAATAAATTATATCTGATTTCATAATTATTCCTTTTGACTTTTGACAAAAAAAACCTTCCTTCAAAAGGAAAAAAAATTCAGAATCGATTTTTAATTTTCTTGCAATTAAAAAAAAATCCTTCTTTTTCCAAGGAGAAAAATATTTTTTCTTAAATATTTTTCGTAATATTTGTCTTAACATTTTTCTATTTTATAATTCAAATATGTGTTGGGTCCAGAAAAATTATTCTCAATAATTTTCAATACAACAATTTGTTTTATTTAAATAATCAACGAACACGTACAAGTAGTCAACATCGCGTACCCCATTTGACTACATTGGTGACGCTCAATGTAAAAATTCTATTAGTTATCGTTACAAATTGGTGAGTTACGACACAAACAAATTTTAATCAGCCATCGATAAAACTAATTACTTCAACAATAATCTACACTAGTAACCACGACGATAACTGCATGGTAACCGCGACTTATTTTTCATAAAAAACAAAAACAAAAAACGTGGTAACTAAATGGCCGACGGCGAAGAAAAAATCAACGAAAATAACAATCAAGTTTCAAGAATAGCAATCAAAATTCTACCATACAGGAAGAAAAATATTAGTTTATGGTTCACTCAAGTGGAATCACAATTCATCACTGTGCATATAACAAGTGAAACAACAAAATTTCACCACGTGTTGGCAGCAATCGAAAGTGAAATTTTAGACGAGATAAGCGATTTTATTACTAATCCACCACGAGGGGATGTCATTTATTCGGAATTCAAACGAAAAATGATTGAACAATTTTCGGATTCAGAAGCGCGAAAAATAAAAAAATTATTAACAGAAATCGAACAAGCGTCCATCAACACTGCTGCGCCAAATGAAGCAACTAGCTGGACCCCAGCTAAACGAGGATTTTCTACGGTAATTGTTCCTTCAACGTATGCCACCTAATACGCAATCGATATTAATTATAATAAATAATAATAGTACTTTATTTAAACCATAGGTTATTACAGGTGGTTGGTACACAAAATAGAAAAGAGAAAAAAATAACAATAGTAATAATAATAACAATAATAACAAGCTAATAATAGTAATAACAGTAATAGTAATAATAAGAAACTGAAGTATTTCTCCAGCCTTGAATAAACTGAGGTATTTCTCAGTCTAAGACTCTACAAGTCTAAGACTGAGGATAAAAATATGCATACATATAAAGCAATATGTGAATAACTATAATAATAATAATAACAATAATAATAATAATAACAGTAATCAACAGCAATAGTAGTAATGAATAGCAATAACAATAATAACAATAATAACACGGTAATAACAGTAATAACAATAAACTGAAGTATTTCTCCAGCGTTAGAATAAACTGAAGTATTTCTAGTCTTAGACTCTACAAGTCTAAGACTGAGAATAAAAATATCCATAAATCTAAAGAATTATGTGAATAATAATAATAATAATAATAATAATAATAACAACAATAACAATAACAATAACAATAACAATAACAATAACAATAACAATAACAATAACAATAACAATAACAATAACAATAACAATAACAATAACAATAACAATAACAATAACAATAACAATAACAATAACAATAACAATAACAATAACAATAACAATAACAATAACAATAACAATAACAATAACAATAACAATAACAATAACAATAACAATAACAATAACAATAACAATAACAATAACAATAACAATAACAATAACAATAACAATAACAATAACAATAACAATAACAATAACAATAACAATAACAATAACAATAACAATAACAATAACAATAACAATAACAATAACAATAACAATAACAATAACAATAACAATAACAATAACAATAACAATAACAATAACAATAACAATAACAATAACAATAACAATAACAATAACAATAACAATAACAATAACAATAACAATAACAATAACAATAACAATAACAATAACAATAACAATAACAATAACAATAACAATAACAATAACAATAACAATAACAATAACAATAACAATAACAATAACAATAACAATAACAATAACAATAACAATAACAATAACAATAACAATAACAATAACAATAACAATAACAATAACAATAACAATAACAATAACAATAACAATAACAATAACAATAACAATAACAATAACAATAACAATAACAATAACAATAACAATAACAATAACAATAACAATAACAATAACAATAACAATAACAATAACAATAACAATAACAATAACAATAACAATAACAATAACAATAACAATAACAATAACAATAACAATAACAATAACAATAACAATAACAATAACAATAACAATAACAATAACAATAACAATAACAATAACAATAACAATAACAATAACAATAACAATAACAATAACAATAACAATAACAATAACAATAACAATAACAATAACAATAACAATAACAATAACAATAACAATAACAATAACAATAACAATAACAATAACAATAACAATAACAATAACAATAACAATAACAATAACAATAACAATAACAATAACAATAACAATAACAATAACAATAACAATAACAATAACAATAACAATAACAATAACAATAACAATAACAATAACAATAACAATAACAATAACAATAACAATAACAATAACAATAACAATAACAATAACAATAACAATAACAATAACAATAACAATAACAATAACAATAACAATAACAATAACAATAACAATAACAATAACAATAACAATAACAATAACAATAACAATAACAATAACAATAACAATAACAATAACAATAACAATAACAATAACAATAACAATAACAATAACAATAACAATAACAATAACAATAACAATAACAATAACAATAACAATAACAATAACAATAACAATAACAATAACAATAACAATAACAATAACAATAACAATAACAATAACAATAACAATAACAATAACAATAACAATAACAATAACAATAACAATAACAATAACAATAACAATAACAATAACAATAACAATAACAATAACAATAACAATAACAATAACAATAACAATAACAATAACAATAACAATAACAATAACAATAACAATAACAATAACAATAACAATAACAATAACAATAACAATAACAATAACAATAACAATAACAATAACAATAACAATAACAATAACAATAACAATAACAATAACAATAACAATAACAATAACAATAACAATAACAATAACAATAACAATAACAATAACAATAACAATAACAATAACAATAACAATAACAATAACAATAACAATAACAATAACAATAACAATAACAATAACAATAACAATAACAATAACAATAACAATAACAATAACAATAACAATAACAATAACAATAACAATAACAATAACAATAACAATAACAATAACAATAACAATAACAATAACAATAACAATAACAATAACAATAACAATAACAATAACAATAACAATAACAATAACAATAACAATAACAATAACAATAACAATAACAATAACAATAACAATAACAATAACAATAACAATAACAATAACAATAACAATAACAATAACAATAACAATAACAATAACAATAACAATAACAATAACAATAACAATAACAATAACAATAACAATAACAATAACAATAACAATAACAATAACAATAACAATAACAATAACAATAACAATAACAATAACAATAACAATAACAATAACAATAACAATAACAATAACAATAACAATAACAATAACAATAACAATAACAATAACAATAACAATAACAATAACAATAACAATAACAATAACAATAACAATAACAATAACAATAACAATAACAATAACAATAACAATAACAATAACAATAACAATAACAATAACAATAACAATAACAATAACAATAACAATAACAATAACAATAACAATAACAATAACAATAACAATAACAATAACAATAACAATAACAATAACAATAACAATAACAATAACAATAACAATAACAATAACAATAACAATAACAATAACAATAACAATAACAATAACAATAACAATAACAATAACAATAACAATAACAATAACAATAACAATAACAATAACAATAACAATAACAATAACAATAACAATAACAATAACAATAACAATAACAATAACAATAACAATAACAATAACAATAACAATAACAATAACAATAACAATAACAATAACAATAACAATAACAATAACAATAACAATAACAATAACAATAACAATAACAATAACAATAACAATAACAATAACAATTACAATAACAATAACAATAACAATAACAATAACAATAACAATAACAATAACAATAACAATAACAATAACAATAACAATAACAATAACAATAACAATAACAATAACAATAACAATAACAATAACAATAACAATAACAATAACAATAACAATAACAATAACAATAACAATAACAATAACAATAACAATAACAATAACAATAACAATAACAATAATAATAATAATAATAATAAAATAATAATAATAATAATAATAATAATAATAATAATAAAAGATATATACATGTACATTCATGAACATACATATGCGTATACATATTTATATGCACACATATGCCCATACGCATTAAAATATTTTGAAAATATACTCTGTAGAAAGGACTGAAAGTTATTTCTACTCAGATAAAACAAAACTCCTGAATTTAAGCGCATTAATTGTATAAAAATAAATAGCATTTATTTTTGAGGTGCTGAGATTATCAAGCAAAGATGCTGTTATATTTATTGGATTTGTATTTTGGCTGTATTTTGAAATGTATTGATCCCTTAAAGATTTTAATATAGGGCATTTGTGAAGAAAATGATCTATGGTATCAAATTCATCCAAATTACACATCCCACATTTCAATTCTGTGTCTCATCTGTAAACTATACCTTTTATGCACATTCTAATATGGTTCTTATTTATAACTCGCATCTGGAAAATGACTCTTTTTTTGTCAATCGGTATATTCAGCGCTAAATATGAATAGGTATTGGGTGGATGCAAATATTTATAATTTAAGTTATAATTGGATTCCAAGGTTTTATTTTCATCCCTTGAGCGAATTTTATTTATATAACTTTGTATTATTTCATGTTTTAGTTGTATAATTAACCGTGCATTTTGTTTTTCCCAAGTATTACCATATCCTAGATCGGTGACAATTTTCTTAAGTAGAGTGGCCCAATTAAGCTTATGTACATTATCAGGACTTTTATCCAGCTCAACCATTCTTAAATAGCTCACTTTGGTAAGTTTCGCACTGGGTGCATTTAGTATCTTAATCCACCAATTTAAAATTAAATTTAAAGCTTGTGATCCTATATGTACTATTAGAGTCTCTGATCTTAACATGTAGTGTGGAGTGTTTCGCGGTAAGCACATGATACTCTAAAGAAATTGCTTTGATTTTTATCTAGTTCTTCAAGGTAGCGCAGACATCTTTCGGCACAGTAGAGTAAAGTGGTAGCAATAATATAGTCTAAAAGTTTTAACTTTGTATCCTATAAAGTTGATTGTGACCTGACTAATGTGTCCCGTACACTATCAATTGCTGAATTTGCTTTTTTAGTAGATGTGTTTAATGCTTCTAAAAATAAGGTTGTGCTAATGAAAGGTACACCCAAGTAGACGAACCTATTCACAACTTCTATTTGTTCATCACAAAGATAAAATTTTTGTGTATTTGCTGCAACCTTTCTTCCTTTTCTGAAGACTAAAATTTTCGTTTCTGAACTGTTAATTTGCAATTTATTATTGTTACAATAGTTTTGGAATAAGTCCAAATTCCTTTGGAGATTTATAGGCAAGTCTCCGAATATTGTGCAGTCATCTGCATATAGTAGATCAGTAATTACTAATTGCCCGTTAAGACTCATTCCTGTAGCTCCAAGTTTGCAATAAATAAAATTAATAGAAGGGGGCTCAAGGAATCTCCTTGTAATATTCCCTGTGTGATCTGTATATTTAAGGTGTTTTCAGGATCTTAAAGATCAACTATCATTTTCGCGTTAGGCACAACTCCACAGCAGCTTAGCGTTACAACCTACGAAATAGTCATGCAATTTTATTAAACCTTTACAAACTAGGAATCGCAACAGTATGATTGGAGATTGTGAATTAAGAGACAAAGTAAAATTTATATTTTGGAATTGTAATGGAATAAATAACTTTTTAAATTTAGACACTAAGCAACAGCTAGATTTTAAAAGCTGTAGTGTTATAGGACTGAGTGAAACATGGTAGGAAGTGAATTTTAATTGAAGGTTAACGACGCAACTTAACAAAAACGCAACTTAATCAAATCTGAGAAAATCTCGTAGTCGTTCAAGGTCACGCGACGCGACTAAACACCCAAAATGCTGGTATCATTTTAAATACGGAGCGGACGCACGGAAATGCATAACGCCTTGTAATTTTAAAAATCCGCAAAATCACACAAATAATGCGAACAATTCGGGAAAATAAAGAATCCGTCGTTATGCACGGCGGCCCACGAATCCACACCACGCCGTTTATTAACCTACGATAAGAATTCTAACGCGGAAGAATTCCTCGTAGACACAGTACCTGGTATTTCAGTATTACGCGCTTCAAATTTTCCAAACCGCAACTATCCGAATACAAACTATTCGCGGCAAACTCAACCTCAATCAATACCTATGGCAAGAAAGTACTTCTACTTATCTTCGGATTACGCCGAGATTTTAGATGGTTTTTCGTCATAGCAGACGTCAACAAAAATATCATTGGAGCCGATTTTCTCAATTTTAACTTACTCCTCGATATGAAATACAGAAAATTGATCGACGGCACAACGTCAATTTGTATATTCGGTAGTATTCAAAAAAATTAACTCGCAACCGATATCATCACTCAGTTTCACAAACATGAAAAATATATATTCAGATATCGTAGACAAATTCGTAGACATTACAAAACCATTCATGATTACGCACGCAATTACTCACGATACTTAGCATTGTATAATTACAAACGCACCACCTGTTTCAGTTAAAGCACGTTGCTTATGCTCTCAGAAATTAGCAGCCGCTAAACGCGAATTTAAAATAATGATAGATCTGGGAATTTGTCGCCCATCAATGAGCAACTGGGCGAGTCTTTTACATTTAGTTAAAAAAAGTGACGGTACATACAGACCATGTGGAGATTACTGAGCACTTAACGCGATAACGGAATCAAACAAGTACCCAGTACCCCACATTCAAGATTTCAATCATCTCTATACAATAAAACTATATTTTCAAAAGTCGACTTAGTCCGAGCATTTAATCAAATTCGGTCACACAAGATGACATACCGAAGACGGCGGTCATCACACCTTTCGGACTTTTGGTTTTACCATACTTGGATGACATTCTGATTGCATCCTCCAGCAAAGCAGAGCACTGCGAACATTTAAAAATGGTATTCAACCGGCTACGCAAATACGGCATTACCATCAACCCTAGCAAGAGCCTTTTCGGTAAGAGTGAAGTACCCTTCCAGAGTTATTTAGTTAATAAAAATATATCACAATATATCCCTTACAAACACTGTAGCAGAACTTCGAAAATTTTTTGAGGTTATCAACTGTTATAGGCGAAGCATGCCTAACGTAGCTTCAATTCAAACACCTCTCATTGAATTGGAAAAAAAACAAAAAGAAACGCGATAAAACAAAAATCAGTTGGAACGACCAAGCCATTAATTCCTTTAATAAATTAAAAACTGAATTATCAACCACAGTTATACTAGCACAACCCGACCCATCTAAATCGTCATTTTTATTAGTAGACGCATCCGACACTACAATGGGAAGCACAGTCGAACAACGACTAAGCGATATACACGAACCATTGGCATTTTTCTCCAAAAAGTTAAGCGATGCTCAACAACGTGACAGTACTTACGACTGGGAGCTATTGGTTATATACAACTCAATCAAACACTTTAGGTACATGCTGGAGGGTCAACAATTCACTGTACTGACAGACCACAAACCCATCACCTTCGCATTCAAACGAAACAATCCGAACGCTTCTCCACGACAAATTAGGAACCTATATTTTATATCTCAATTTACCACTAACATACAACATATATCCGGGAAAACAAACGTCGTAGCAGACGTGCTGTCACGCATCCAGGAAATCGTGACACCCAGCACAATTCCATTCGAAGAGATAGAACATGCGCAACAAAACGATACAGAGCTATTTAACTTAATGGCATCTACGAAAACTAAATTACAATTAAAAAAGATTACAACCGAGTTTAGCACAACTGCACGAGTATGCAACGTCGCTAACAATGGTATACGACCATACATCCCTAAAAATTTTAGAAAAACAGTATTTAATGCCGTACATAATTTCTCGCATCCAGGTCTCAAAAGCACAGTAAAATTAATAACCAATCGATTTGTTTGGCCCAATATTCGCAAAGATTGCGCAAAATGGACACAAACATGTGACGCTTACCAAAGATAAAAAATCTGGAGACACAATAAAAGTCCCGTAGGCAAATTTGATATTCCAAACAAACGGTTCACACATCTAAATATTGACATAATAGGACCGTTACCTCCATTACAAGGTTTTACGTACTATGTTACGATGATAGACCGTTTTTCGAGACGGACAGAGGCTGTTCCGGTTACTGATATTACCGCCGAAACAGTAGAACAGGTCATACATGACGTATGGATTAGCAGATACGGCACACCATGCAAAATTACCACAGATCGTGGACGGCAATTTGTGTCCGCAGTATTCGCATCATTAGCTAAAATACTTGGTATCAAACACTTATGAACGACCGCGTACCATCTAGCCGCAAATGGAAAAATTGAACGCTGGCACCGATCATTAAAAGCAGCAATCAAGTGCTACATGACTGAGCGGTGGGTAGACGTACTACCGACAGTACTATTAGGTTTACGTACAGCAATTATCAGTGACTTAAACGTATATCCCGCAGAGATGTTATATGGACAAATGTTAAGCCTACCAGGTGATTTTTTTACGAAGTCCACGACCAGCGACGAGTGTGACCCAGATACATTCATTACGAAACTCAAACATAACATTCAAAGTTTTAAACCGCAATCAATTCCACTACACGGTAATACAAAAGTGTTGGTGCAACCGTAAATAAATCAATGTTAGTTCGTGTTTATACGTTTCGACGGTGTACGAAGACCACTACTAGCTACATACTACGGTCCCTACCGAGAGATAAAACGTTACGATAAATACTTTTCAATCGAAATTAAAAACAAACACGAACACATCAGCGTCGACAGACTCAAACCAGCATATCTTCTGGAAGCGGATTGTGATCAAAGTGTTTATACACTAACTCAAAGTTCGTAAACAGAGAACGAAACAACATCAACTACAAATAAGAGCGTTCAAAATGAAAAATCAAAATCAACGCGCTCAGGACGAAAAGTCCAATTTCCAAAAAAATATTTAAATATAATCAAAATTTAATTTTTTTTGTATATCAAATTTATAATCTTCATCACTGCAGCATATCGTACGTCGTTCACACTGAAGGGGGAGTAATCTGGTAGCATCTGACCATAGCATAAATGAAACGTTAAATATTAATGCCAATGTGACCACGGCAAAAACAGGTCATAATGGCATATCAAATTTTCACAGATGTCACTATATGCTTACAAACTGTGCAATCGACAACCTTCGGCGAACCTCGCGTCAACGACATACGATAGGAGCACGCACAAAGACAGAACCGCGCAAACAGCAGCTCATGTAAAACAACCTACGTAATAAAAAACAATTTATATTTCTGTACAGTTTACGTATTTTAATAAAATTAACAAAATTGTAAATCCATTTGTTTTATTTAAATAATCGACGAACACGAACAAGTAGTCAACATTACATCGCTTACCCCATTTGACTAGTAATTATGTAATTATGAAGATGTAATTATGAAGATGTAATTATGAAGATGATCAAATCTATGGTATACTAGATTGTTGCATTTGGAGCACAAGTATGGGGAATGGTTAAAATTGAAAAAAGTGTACGTGTGCGTGTATGTGGAATATTTAAGGAAGTGCTAGGGTATTGGTTAGTCGGCCCCTAATATTGCATCTTTAATTGAACTTGGAGAAATGTCTATTGATGTATATATTATACAACAATGCATAATGTACTATGTTCGAGTAAAGGAAGCAGAAGGGAAACATTTACAAAAGGAATGTGTGAAAGTTATTATGGATGAGAAATTGCATGATATGATACGAATGTACGATATGGATATAAGTCTGATTAATAATGAAAACGCCACATATAATAAAAAAAGAACTCACGTTAAAACATGCCTCCAAAGTTAATTCCGGAAACAAATGTTAGAATCGATTAGTTTAAAGCCCTCTCTGGAAATCTACAATAGTATAGGGCATTATGAATATGGAGCACCGTATCTATCAGTTGCTGGTAGAGAAATGAGAAGAGTGTTTGAAAATTTTAAACTGAGAAGGTACGTGTGGAAGAATAAATTAAAAGTGAACGGTGAAAGAGTGTGTACTGTGTCATGGCATCGAATCCGGGTATCATTTAATATTGGATTGCCAAGGCACAGATTAGAGTATGAGAAAAATAATACAGGATTCTGGGTTGAGGAATCCGAATCAAGTATTGAATGTGAAGGATCAGGAGAAGATTGTAATGATAGGTAGATACATAGACGATATATTACAAAGGAGAAAGGAGCGATTGGTATGAAAGTGGTTCAACTTTTTTGACGAGGTTTTTATTGAATAATATTTTGTTGTCGTTCTTTATTTTTACTTTTTTAAGAGTTCAGTTTAATTTGTAACACAATTTAATGTTATTTGATTAGCTCTTTGAGCATGTCAGTCAATATTCTAATTCTAATTCTATATTTTATTCTATTATCATAAATATTTTAGAATTTCAACATAATTGGGAAACTCTACATTTTCAAAATACTTGTCAAATATATTTTTTCTTCGAATTTGTTCATATTTAGCAAACTCAAACTGATGAAGTACATTCTGGAATTCGATCTCGATTTCACAATTATGTTCACGTTATAAAATTATTTATATATTTATATAGATCGCAGCCGTGCAGAGCCCCCTCCGATTAGTGATATCTTGTTTCTTAAATTACTTTCTTTTTTTTTAATATCACTAAAATCGATATTTCTAAGCCTCGGGTGTATGTACGTGCTTGTGTTTATATACTTTAAATATTGTTTATTGGATATTTTTTTTTTTTAATTCAAAGGGTGCATCAGCGTACATTAGAATAACTATTTATATTAACGTTGTTTCCAAATTTTTGCTAATGTATATAATTATAATTGGAAACTTTTTATAATTCTTATTAAATTTACTATAACATATGGTTAGCCAAATCTGTTGAGATATTATTTTTATTTTGCTACCGGTTATGAAAACTCAAATAATTTGTCAATCAATACTCTCAGTTTAAACCAGTTGATAGAAGATATGATATCTTTATTTATTTTTTTTACCGGTCAGCTCACTTGTAATATTTTTGTAAAAAATTTTTGTATGTAAATACGTCTGGAATTTATTTATTGTAAATAAAGATTGTTTTAAAACCAGTTTTTCTTATTTTTAGATAACTTCATTATTTCAGATTATTATTATTTTTTAAATCGATGGATGATGAAATTAATTCATTGTGCGGCAGTATGATAATATTAGTTTACATAGAATGTAGATGCTAATCGATCAGTATCAGACACTTACAATTCTGGGGGAAGCTATAACCTTTATCGGAGTGCATTACAACTAACTCCTCACTAGTTAGACTTGTATGGACCTAGCACGATTAATATCTAGTAAACCAGATATTTTAAATAAAAATATATTTATTTAATTTTAATTCACAATTTGCTTTACAGTCGTACAAATTTTAAGTAACAACAATTAAAATATTAACAATAATAAATATTTTATTGAAACAAAATTATCCTTCGATCCGAACATATGTCAAAGAACGAGATAACAAGTCTGATCTGTCCTTACAAAAGTTTTGTTTATATATAATATCAAACTACTGAATAATAATTAAGAAATGTGTTATTTAAACCACCCTTCTGTACAATCTTAGGCGCGTATTCACAGTCCAGTCTTAAGCAATTGCTTAAGATCATCTTCATGAAGACCGTCTTATTTGTTTTAAGACACGATGATTTCATAGATATAACTTAAGATCATCTTACGTAAGACGATGGTTTCAAGCATGATCTTATATGGTTTAAGATCAGCTTACGTAAGACGAATCTTGAGATCGTCTTAAATTGTGTTCGTCTATTTTCGTAATAATTCACATGTAACCGATGGTATGATTGGCTAAGAAATGAATCATATTCCTGTCAGTCATAAATAAACAATCATACTTCATAAAACAAAAAAGGAGGGAATTCAAAAAATTGTCTTTAGATCAAAAATTGTTTATACAATTTTTTTATTTATTAATTTACAATCCAAATCACTTGAAACTAAATCTGTTTAAGAAGGTCAATTCATTTTTTTTTAAATGCATTATATTTATAAATTCATTAGAGACAAATTAACTATTTCAATTAACAATTTTCCATCACTTAAAATTATATCTTTTTAATAAAAAGTAGAAAAACATGTGTATTAAATATGAAAAAATTTATATAGCCTTATGCATTAAATATACGTTCAATTAATGCTTCACGATATACAGGCATTTCTTCATCTTGATAGATTATCATTGAATATCAAAGCATATTATGTAATACAGCACAGGCTACAACAATTGTGGTTGAATAAAGAAGTTTAGTTGTCAGTCCTCTTGATAAACAAAGAAATCTTCGTTTCCAAACACCGTACCCGATGAAAAGATTTGTCTAATTATATATGATTATGCATAATCATCTATATATAATCAGATCCAAAATTGGCCAGGCCTAGTCATATATAATTAGATCTGATCATACATGAACAGATATGTTTATATATAACCAGATTCAAAAATTGGCCAGGCCTAGTCATATATAATTAGATCTGATCATACATGAACAGATATGTTTATATATTATCAGATCCAAAAATTAACCTAATGGTCTAATTGTATCTCATTATATATAATCATCTCTAATCATATATGGTCAGCTATATATCGGAATAGGTAATTCATTAAAAAAAAAGTATTTTTCATAGTTCTAAAATTCAATATTTATTGATTTGTTATTATGTAACTACAATAAAAAATATAAAAAAACGTAATTTTCATAACGAATTACATAATATTTCTAATTTTTCTAATATTATTATTTGTTTCTTTTAATAATGATTGCTGATTATTTTTTTGCTTATTGAATATTTTGCTCATTAGTTCGCTGTAATTCACCAACTCGCTGCGACATAGATCTCTCTGATTTGAGGAACTCCTTGCGAGTTTTCCACCCCTTTAAAGAAGCCTGCTGTAAGGCAAAACCTAAAACAGATTAAAAAATGTAATCAATATAATTTTTTTTTTTAAATTAGAGAGTGTGTTATTAGAAAGGCATATAAAATGATGAAATGACTTTTTAGATGAACGAAAAATAAATAATTTAAAGATGTATGAAAATAATATCTTATATTTATTTCAACAATATCTGTCTGCTTTTGGTTTTTCAAATTCTATGAATATAAAACAAAAATTTGAAATTTTTGTAAAATACTTAATAAGTATATTATATAAATATTTTATTTCATACAAACAAAAGGAAATCTTTCGTAAATTTATATAAAATATGGGCAATACCTGTTTTAAATCATCTTTTGGTTTTTTTAGATTTAAAAAGTCAAGATTTTTGAAACCTTGTGTGAACTAATCGGATATGAGTACAATCAATTGCCCATCAATACCAGGTATTCCAAAAAGCCTCTGATTTTCTGATTTAACTTCTTGAGGTTAAATCATTAAGCAAACTTGCAAGTAAAACGCTTACACGAAAACAATTCTAGAAACTGTTGGTTGTGATAATATAATATCACCCAAAATAAGCTGTAAAAATATTTATTTTCTTTTTATTAAAAAATATATGTACTGCAGATAAACGAGATTATTTAAAAGTAATGAAAGTTTATTATTAAAAATAAATTTATAGTTATAATAATTATTTATAATTACCTGAAAACAACCAGTTGAATAGAATCGCAAACATAATAATTGAAACACTGGTGGAATACGACGGTTGACTTTAGCTAGATTCTGTTCTATTAGTGGTAATATTCCAAATATAATACTGATTTCGTCGAATCTACGTCTTTTTTTAAATTCGATGTCTGAATAAAAATCAAAATAATTTTGTATATCTCGAATCAAAATCGATATTAATATTATCATAAATAATAATATTATGTTAACCCAAAAAATCCATTATCTTCACTACTTTTTTTACAACAAAACTATTTAAGATCGTCTTAAGTCGACTAAAATGTTGACTTAAATAAAAACCTCTTTTTTTAATAAAAAATAAGGTTAACTTCAATTATAAGATGGTCTTATTTGACTGTGAATACATAAACAGTTTTCAATTCTTAAGATCGTCTTAAGCAATGTCTGTGAATATTTATACAACTACACAATCTTAGCTAAGATCAAACTTTTAAGCAAGCCTCAAGATTTCGTTTATGAATCTAAACGCTGTCTTAAGATCATGCTTAAGATGATCTTACATTTAAGACCGGACTGTGAATACCGGCCTTAGTGAACTGTGAACTACGTCACCTTTGACCGTCTAGGAGAGATAGTATAAAATTATCGTTATGAGAAATAGTTTTAAAATATTTAAAATAAACTTAAATATTCTAATCTATATGAACTTTGAACTTGATTTTGAAATATTAATTATACAAAAAAAATGTGACATTAAATATATTAAAAATAGATAATTAATACAGAAAGTGTAATTCACGCGAAACTGTCGATTCCTGTTTTATTTAAATTTTTGTTGAATGAATTCAATTAGTGCAATCGCCATTAAAATTTAATCAATCAGGTTAATTAACATCCGACTAGAGTTGATTACCTGTTTTGATTTAATATTTATTTTTATTCATTTTTGAAACCCACGAAGCCGAAAAGTTTTTTTTTTATACTTTTTTTTGTTTCTAATATTTAAACTTATAATCCGGAAATTGAATACACGACAGATCTCCTAGAAGTACGAAAAAAAATTCGTATGAACTTGCATGTTTTCAAGCTTTGTTTTCAAGATATAGGTTTTTAAAATAAATTAAAAAAACTATTTTGTCTCAAAAACTAGTTAGCTGATTTCGATTACACTGGGCTTAATTTTGTAGAATTAAAAATAAAATGTTTTCCTATCTTGCATTTTCTGTTTATCGTGGTTGGTTACTTCTCGTGAAAAAAATTAAATTTCCCTAGTACAGTAAATTTAATTAAATAATCAAATGAAATAATAAATAAAAAATTCGTTACGCAGGAGCTGCTTCAACTTAGCGAATTTCCTTAGAATACATAAATCACTCTCATATTTGATACGATTTTAGTATTTGCAAGGCCAATTTTATTAATAAATGGAATACGCCAAGGGGCAAAGGGGTATAAAGAAAGAAGAAAACACCAAATATAAAATAGCTCTGTTGATATTACAACAATCGAACAATGCGTAAGACTTAAAGTTGTAGAAAATCCTGTTTGCTACAATTCATCACCTTATTAATTTTGCTCAAACTCTAATGTGTACAGGGATATTAAGGAATTTAATTTTCAACCTTCAACTATCAATATTTCTGTAAAAATTAGTGTAAAAAAGTTATAAGAAATAAAATTATAGTAAAACTAAACACTTGCAACTTTACTTCTTATAAATTTTTCGATTTTTCAAATATTAAGGCAGATATGCCAAATTTTCGGTTTCCCCTTCCTCCTGTCCTCCTGTCCGTTTTTACCCATTAGCGAACTTGACCTTTTGAATAATGCAAAGGCGCCTCAAATACCAAATTTTATTATAATCAGAATAAAACTGTAACCGCTAGAGAGTCAACAGACACATAAACTGAAAATTTGTATACATGTATAGATATATATATATATACATATATATATATATATATATATATATATATATATATATATATATATATACATATATATATATATATCTATTTATTTATATTTATATATATATAATATATATATAACAAAAAATGCAGCGATTAGTTTTGTACCAATGTTGGAATATTCTAAAAATTTCTTCAAATATCCATCGATCCAACCTAAAAAGATGTTAAAAACCACTATCGTTAAAATTTGTATACATATATTATGGATATTTGAAGAAATTTTTAGAATATTCCAACATTGGTACAAAACTAATCGCTGCATTTTTTTTGGAGGAAATTCACTAAAATAAGCTACAATAATTGCTCGAATCGATCATCCCTAACAACAAAACATTTCCTACAATCCGTCCGAAGTAGGGTGATGCTTCGCCAAGTTGGAACCAGTGATTATTTTTTATTTCCAATAGCACATTAGACAGATTGATTGATTTAGCACTTCGACCATATGGTCCATTGTGATGCCTATGGACGTGAGGATGTGAGTGGAGTGGAAGGAATTTTTGTGTATAGACTAGGAATTGGTAGGATATGCGGCTGCAGCCGACTATGATAGGAAGTATGCCAATATCAATCTGGAGTTCGTGAAGGAACCTGCAGAAAACCTTCTAAGCATAGCCGGTTACTTCGTTCTTGTCCAAACGCCGACAGTTTAGTCCATTAACCGCCCCTTTTTTTTTCTGTAATAATTGACAAACTGCTGATGTGGGGTTTCGAACCCATAACCTCCCAGTTTTCAAGTATGCATACTGCGCAGACATAACGCCTTAGACCACTCTGCTACTTGGACTGGTTAAATGGCACATTAACAAAATAATTATCAAATCATTTTCAAGAAACGGACGGTAATAATTTCCTTTTTATTTGTTATTATTTGTTTACTTTTTATTTATTATTTCATTTTCTTAAAATTAAATAAAATTAAATTAAATTGACTTTACCAGGGAAATTTTATTTTTTTCTCAGAAAGTGAGCAAGATAGACAGAAAATGAAATTATAGAAAAGTTGTATTTTTAATTACTCAATCTAAAAATTAACTAAATTTTTTGTTTAAAATATCTAGCTTGGATGCCCCAGAACCGCCCCTGGATTATTGAAATTAAATCTAATTACATCATATCCAACTGCCAACTGAAATTGAAATCAGACAAGAAGTTTTTGAGACATTTGAAAAAAAAGTGTCTCGAAAACAAAGCTTGAAAAGACATATATATAAATATATAGAAATATATATATATATATATATAGACATATATATATATATATATATATATATATATATATATATATATATATATATATATATCCATATTTATATATACATTTTTTTCTTATATTATATATATACTAGCCAACTAGCCCGGCAAACGTTGTTCTGCCATATAAATTATCAAAGAAATCGAACGTAAATATAAAGCGAAAGTAAAATATTAAATTTCAAACTGAAAGTGTGCTGTTGTTGTGTGTCGCAGTTCTGTTCTCTTCCGCAGCTGTACCGGGCCAGTGACCTCAAGTACGACGACGTATACTTGAGGTCACGATATTCACGTATACACGTGGATATCGAGCAAAGCGGTGAAGGTTTGACCGTGTTTGACGTTGCGCCGTGGGAAAACGTTCTTACCGAGCTCGAGTATGATGTCGGTCCATTCTTTGATGAAGATCTACACGATTGATGTCCTCACCGCCCATAAAGTTTATTTGTTATGTGGTTCGTTTGGCATCGGCAGCAATGATCCCACTTTGTGGTACACTTTGTCTTTGATTTTGAACGTTGAATGGTTGACCATTTGCCGCAGTATTGTGAACTATTTCTGTTGCTCCGGACGATGCCATTTGGAAGCATGAATTGAATACGCGAGTGCACTTCAGGAACAGGTTTGAATCTGGATCCGTGCCGACGAGCAAGCCGTTCAATGGTTCTGGTGGTGTCTCAATTTCTGGTAGTTGCAGTTTTCCTGATGCGCAACACATGCCAGCTGACTATGTTTGAATTTGAGTGCACGACAATAGGGACATTGTTTGTCCATAGCACCAATCAGCACTTACGGATGAGCGAATATTTAATATCTGGCTTGTACTCGAATGTGAGACCAAGGAACGAAGCGGATGTAAATGCTCGATGTACTTGTTGGCGTTGTCGGCCATTTGCTCTGTGTGTGTCATTCAAATTGTCGTTGTTGATTTCATTCTCCTCGTGCCTCTTGTGATTGAGATGAACCCAATTGCGACATATTCACATGCACATTTTCGTTATCTTGTTGGATCTGTTGGTCTGTCCTTTCTGCTCTACTATTTCGCATGTTTGTCGCTTTATCCGTTCGATGGCCCAAATTGGCGTCCTTGCGTCTTGCTAGCATTGACACATAAATAGACCAAATTGTTGTACTTACTGATGAAAAACGGTATGCCGATAGTGTATATGTTCTTTTAGTATTTTACCAACCTTTCACTGTCACAAAACACGTATATATTTCTTGTAAATTAAAATAAATCGTGCAAAATTTTGCACGCACTTCGTTGTGATACATAACAAATGTAGAATGAAATGTGAAATTTTGAATACAAAAACACTAAAATCACGATTCAAAAATGGGGGAGGGGTACGAACGTGAAAAATACTTTAATAGGTCGTAAATGATTTTTCTCATACCTACCAAATATACAAAAAAAATTCATAAAAATCGGTCAAACCATTTCGGAGGAGTGCGACCACAAACACCGTGACACGAGATTTTTATATATTAGATATATATTGTTTAGAACCACTGGTTTAACATCCGGCACAGGAAATTTGGAAATGACTCATCATTTATACAAATTCTTCCTCTCCATATGAACACGTTGTCACGTTATTTCATAAATTGCTGATTTTCATAATATTACTATATAAGCACATCAAATCAATCAATAGTCTTTTATTCAAATTTGTATCTGCTTGGAGTTACGTAATAATTATTGTTGTAATAATAAAATAATCATTATTAATTATTAATTATTGATAAAAGTTATTAATTCAAATTTATTCAACTTAGCAATTATTTAATTAGAGTCAGTGCAAATGTTCAACAGTTTGGTAATACAAGTTGCGTAGCTGCTCAGTGATGAAGATCTCGGTGATGAAGATAACCATTTGACAACAATGTCACTCACGTTCTTATGCAAGTTAATTACCCCATTCGACGGTGATCGCAAAGAAGTAGAAAACTTTTTACTTAACGCAAAACATGCAAATGAACTCGTACAACAGAATCAAATCGTGCCATTATTCGCGTATACTCTCGCGCAAATTTCTAGATCAGTAAAAAACAAATTAAATCTGTCCGAAATTACAAGTTTCGAAAATTTAAAAGTAGTGTTAAGATTATACGTTGATCAAACTCACTATATTCAATTAATGGAAGATTTAGACACCATAAAACAAAAATCTAACGAAACCATTACAGAATAAATAAAGCCATCCATACAATAAAAACAATTCAAACGTGAAAATGCAAAAACTATAATCTTTTTTTAAAGGGCCTTAAATAAAGGTGAATTTAAAATATCTGTTTGGTCGTTTAAAACTGGAATTCAAACTTTTATAAATTTTCTGAGATTCTAATAAATTCATCCTGAAACCCTTTGGCGATATATGTAAAAATTGCAAATCTTGTTTTGGATTATATCCTGTTTCCAATAAGTGAGTGGCAAACGAAGATTCATCACTCCTATTTCTGAACGCTCTTAGGTGTTCTCGTTCTTTCGTGTCGAAACTTCTACCAGTTTGTCCAATGTAAACACCACTACAGTCATTACAGGACAATTTTTATGTACCGGATTTCATCTTTTGACCCACTTTGCTTTTATTATTCAGTAGGAGTTTGCTGAATTTTAATGGTAGCTTGAAAGCCGTATTTATCTTGTGCATATTAAAAATCTTGCCAATTTTGTCCGAAATATTGCCATAGTAAGTTATGGCATTATATACCAAAGGTTCTATTTTAGTTGAAAGATACAATGCATTTTTTTCTATTTTGTCAAATTTCTTTTTGATCTTGTATTGCCATGCCAAAGATTTTTATCGAAACCATTGTTCATCTCTTCTGTTGTGTCAATTTCTTTGAATGAATTTTCTTTTGATAGTCCCAAGTTAATTGCTCTGTGAAACATGGAGCTAAAGGCTGCCATTTTTGAGCAGGTGGATGTAATGAATCCGCCGGGATGGTGGTCTGTGAATCTGGGCGTTCTGTATATGTTGAATTCAAAGTTTTTATCATTATGTATAATTGTCAAGTCTAAATAGCAAATGGTATTATTATCTTCTATTTCCGTTGTAAATTGGATTTTTTGATTAATTGAGTTAATGAATTCTACAAATGAGTCCAGTTGACGACAGGAACTATTAAAACATATGATTGCATCATCAACGTAACGGCAACGTAACGGTGTCAAAAGTTAAGGGTTTGTTTGGCTTGAGGTGCACTCAAGATATCTTCTTCAAACGACGACATGTATATTTCTGCCAACAAGGGACTTAGAGGTGAACCCATCGTAAGTAAACTTGTTTGCCTGTATTATTTATAATTGAATTCAAAATAATTTTGAGTAAGAGCAGTTGGAAGGTAATAAGTAAATAAAATAATGGTTGTGTGCTATATAATTATTTATCAAATTTGAATTATAGTCTTCCACAAATTAACGCTCAATATAATTAATATATTAACACTTCATCGTTGTCTCATACTCCAGAGGAAATAATTATTAAACCTCGCACTCAGCAAAATATACCAATTAATGTAATTGACAATTTCACTGGTGTTATAGATAAATCAAAAATAAATTTACCTGAATCGATAATAATTTCAGATAATTTTCTTATCGACCAAAATACAAAATTATTTCCCATAATCAATATATCTGAAAATGAAATCAGAATGCCTGTTCCACAGATACATTTAATTGAAATCCAAATTGTTCCACAAGAAAAAATCATTTCATTGTCTAAAGAAAGTAATAGGAATACTTGTAAAATTTACCGTATCGCACTCTTAAACGAAAATGTTTGTACAGATCATTTATATCGCGAAGAAAAAGAATCAATTTTACAAATTTGTAAAAATGATAAAATGATGTCCCTATTCCAATCCCTAACATCGAAGAGATACTCGATCATATAAGTCAATCAGTATATTTATCGACTTTGGACCTATGTCAAGGTTTTTATTAAATCGAAATGACCGATAAAGAAATAGGCAAGACCGGATGCACTATTATATCGGGAAAATCTGCTGGGCATTATGTCTTCAACCGTATGGCCTTTGGTTTGTAGAATGCTCCCGGAACCTTTCAATGGTTCATGAACACAGTTCTCAGTGGCCTCACAAGCATCGAATTGTAATACACGGTCAATTCTTAGACGATCACAACAAAAAATGGTGTTTAGTGTTCGATCAACTACGCCAACACAATCTAAAATTACAACCTGATTATTGCGAATTTCTCCGAAAATAAATCTCTTATCTGGGGCGCATTATAACAAATACTGGTATCCGTCCTAATAATATCAAAGGACATAAAATCCTCGGGTTAGTCAGGTACCAGCGGAAATTCATTCCTCATTTTGCAAATATTTCCAAGCCACTAATTTATTTTCTTAAAAAGGATACTTCTTTCATTTGGTCCGTTAAATGTCAATTAGCCTTCGAAAAACAAAAAACAATCCTAACTACAATCCTAACCCATCTTACAATATCCGGATTTTAGTAAACCCTTCATACTAACAACCGATTGTTCAAATGAAGCTTTAGACAGTGTATTATCTCAAGGAGATAATGTGGTAAAGGTTTACCAATTGCATATCATTCCCGAACTTTAAACGCAGCCGAACGTAATTATTCAACCACAGAAAAAGAGTTACTCGCGATCGTATACTCGGTTAAGCATTTTAGACCATATATTTTCGGCCTGGACTTTACAATCGTTACTGATCATCGCCCATTAACGTATCTCTTTTCTTGCAAGGATCCTTCTTCATGCCTCGTTCGCTGGAGGCTAAAATTAATGGAATATAATTACAAAATTATTTACAAGTCGGGAAAAGTCAATTCTAACGCAGATGCACTCAGCCGACCGATACTGCATGCAACCGAAAAAAATTCTCAAAAAAATAATCTAAGAGACAAAAACTTTAAAAATTTTCAACGATTTCATCAAGAAAATCTCGACATCAACATCGACATGGTATAATCGACTGTAATACAGTCAACCCTCAAACATTGTATGACGAACTAAAATTCATTGGATTGGATGACACTTAGGTATTTAAATATTGATTGTATTAGACCAAATCATAGTAAAGAACCATGTAGAAAACACAATGAACTATATGATCCCTAAAAATTTCTTTAACCGAAGGTAATGACAATGGCTTGTTGAATACAGCAGTTTTCGTCTAGTGTTTGGAGTTAAGCGACATTGTTTAAAGTCAGTATTTGGATGGGTGGACATTGTGTGCAGTTGCTTTTTTTGTAATTTTGTAAACATTAGTTTATATTCTCATTTTAACTTTTTTATTATATTTTGCATTATATTTTGCATTGATCAATTATTATTTATTACTATTATTTATTACTTGCATTATTCGTTGCAGATTCTCCTGCAAAAATTTTGTAAAGTCCATATAACCAAGTATATATAAAGCCTAACCCGCTTCTAGACATGCTAGAAAGTTGTGGTTTTTTACATTTGACACGAACTTGCTTGACACCGACGGAAAAAAACGGAAAACTTCAATTTTTTCGTTGCAACCCCCCGGAAAATCGGAAAAACACCCTCCAAAATTATGTTTTTCTGTTCTATATATGCTAGAAAGAAGGAATTTTCACTAATAGACCCGAAATAATGTCAAATTAACAGAAAACTTAATTACCTCCATCACAACCCCCCGAAAATGGGAAAAACATCCCTAAAACTGACCTTTTCACTTCTATTCATGCTAGAATGATGCGGTTTTTTGCGTTCGACGCGAAATTGCTTCAAACCAACGAGAAAAATCGGTAAACTTCAATTTTTTAAGTGCAACCCTCCGGAAAATCGGAAAAACCTCCTCCAAAATTATGTTTTTCTGTACTTTACATGCTAGTAAGATGGGACTTTCATTAATCTCCTCCAAAATTACGTTTTTCTGTACTTTACATGCTAGTAAGATGGGATTTTCATTAATCGACCCGTCAAATTAACATGATAGGTAACATGAAACAGGTTCAAGATAACAGATTTATTTGAAAAAAGTAAATTTTTCCATCACAACCCTTTGCAATTGGGAAAAACACCCGTAAAACAACCCCTTTCCTTCTATACATGCTAGAAAGATGAGGTTTTTTGCATTCGACACTAAATAGCTACAAGTTTATTCGAAAAATTTTTCATTACAACCTCCTGGAAAATTGAAAAACACCCCCCCAAAATTACGTTTTTCAGTTCTTTACATGCTGAAATGATGGGATTTTCACCAATCGAAATAAAGTCAAGTTAACAGAATACTTTGAAAAATTTCATTTCCTACATCGCAAAACTTAAAAACTTTCATCGCTTCCTCCCAAAAAAAAATCTGAAAAGCACCCCCGAAGCTACCTTTTTAACTTCCTTTCATGGTAGAAAGATGGGATTTTCACCAATCGACCCAAAATAAAGTCAAATTAACAGAATACCTCGAAAATTTCATAACCTACATCGCAATCCCCAAAAAGAGGAAAAACACCCCTCAAACTGCTTTCACTTCTTTTCATGTTAGAAAGACCGGGTTTTTTTATTCAACGTGGAACAGGATTAAATAAACAGGATTATTTTATTAGAGTAACTTTTCCAATCGCAACCATTCACAAATGGAAAAAACACCCCTAAAAGCACCCTTTTTCTTCTATACATGCTAGAAAGATGCGGTTTTTTGCTTTCGACGGTAATTAGAAAAACTTAAAACTTTTCCTCACCACTGCCTAAAACGATGGGAAAACAACCCCCTAAAGTTCTATTCATGGTAGAATGATGGGGTTTTTACATCCGTCCTTGAGTATGTAGCCAAAATGTCTACATCCCCACTCCTGGCAGACAACGTATAACACACATCACCTAAGCAACGAACATCTGTTACTATGCACTGATAAATTTTACACCTACATACATCAATAAATTATACATCTATACCTTTAAGCGAATATCCTGAAAGAAAATAGAGCTATTGGTTTCGTACCGAAGTCAAAATTTCGCAAAAATTTCTTCAAATGTCAAACGATCATTATTAATAAATATAAAAAAGCATGCTTTTTTGTTACGCAAAGCGTTACAAAATGCGTAGCGTTTTGTGCGAAGCCTTCGGCTTTGTATATTAATGCCTCTCAAAAAGGAGTGATATCCAACCAAAAACATAAATGTAAGAAAGGGCCGAGTTTTCGGGAAAATCCTTAATGTAATAGTTGCTTGTTAAAAATTGATGATATGGGAGAAAGGACCGAGCTATTTACAAAGTAAATTGCTCTAGACTTCATATATTAGTTGCTTCTTAAAAAGAGATGATATGGAAGAAAGGACCTAGATATTTATCAAGTAAATAGCTCTAGACTTCATATAATAGGTGCTCTTTAAAAAGTGATGATTCCCATTAAAGAGCCGAGCTATTTACAAAGTAAATAGCTCGGTAAACTATTAACTAAAACAATTAATGAGGGGTAAATTGATTAAATGTAAGAAAAAATTTGGTTGAAATTTATTTCGTAAGTTTTCCCTTAGTATGTTTTTAAAATTTTATATAACGCGGCAAGTAATTTTTTCTGATGATTTCAAATACTTTAAAACTTGCCGCGTTATAAAATTTTAAAAACATACTAAGGGAAAACTTACGAAATAAATTTCAACCAAATTTTTTCTTACATTTAATCAGTTTACCCCTCATTAATTGTTTTAGTTAATAGTTTACCGAGCTATTTACTTTGTAAATAGCTCGGCTCTTTAATGGGAATCATCACATTTTAAAGAGCAACTATTATATGAACTCTAGAGCTATTTGCTTTGTAAATAGCTCGGTCCTCTTCCATATCATCACTTTTTAAGAAGCAACTATTATATGAAGTCTAGAGCTATTTATTTTGTAAACAGCTCGGTTGTTTCTCCCATATCATCACTTTTTTAGAAGCAACTATTATTATATGAAGTCTTGAGCTATTTACTTTGTAAATAGCCCGTCCTTACTCTCATATTATCACTTTTTAAGAAGGAACTATTACATTAAGGATTTGCCCGAAAACTCGGCCCTTTCTTACATTTATGTTATTGTTTGGTTAGAATACTATTATAAAATTTCTACTATTAAAAATACTATTAGAAATAAAAGCCTTTCTTCAAGACGAAAATTGAATTGTAAAATTTAATACTCTTATTAGTTCTTTACACGATTACTATATATTCCAAGTATACCCTTTACCAACCCCACACTCAAACAATTCTTACATATTCTCATACACCCAACCTGAAAA
Organism: Nineta flava; assembly: GCA_963920215.1. Taxonomy (NCBI): domain Eukaryota; kingdom Metazoa; phylum Arthropoda; class Insecta; order Neuroptera; family Chrysopidae; genus Nineta; species Nineta flava. Next base: position 51,843,925 of record OY986042.1, on the reverse strand, counting down.
TCTATACATATTATTATCCAAACCTAGAACACAATATGCTATGTTAAAAACATTAGACAAATTCGAAGAAATCTACTACCAACAATGGTTATGCAAAACTATATCAGTATTCCATAAGAATGATTAACACAACTGCCAAATCCGACTGTTCTCTATAGTTACGAAGAACATCCCATCGTCATGTCAAGTAAAAAGTATGCATGTGGATATTGAAATTTGGCAAAACATATATCCGACACAATGGTTATTTGTATCGTCAAAACCAACGTCATTATACATCAAAGGTTACAATGGTAACACAACAGACCATGAAGAAATCATCAACAAAATGGGTTGCCTCACATTAGACTCAAACTCGAAAGCATACACCGATACAAATTCATTGAAACCAGAAACTTCATTAACCAATAAAACAACCACAATCAAAATTGCAGTAACGGATATTACTCAAGACGACTGCAGTATTAAATACCAAATAAATACAACAATCAATGCTTCAACTCGCTCGTCTTCAACAATTAGACGATGTTTTACAAGAACAACTATCAAAATCATTTATTATCAAACATTCATCCTGATTTACGACAGCAATATCAATCACCACTGAAATTATAATTCTGACAATTCTCTACAGTTTATCCATATGGTGTGTTCAATTAAATATCACATCAAATGTTTTCTGCTGTACCAAATCACCTCGTAACACCCAAAGTTCACCTTGTATTAAAATATTTAACCAATGCTTCTCAAGCAAAGATGATCAACCACAAACTACACTCTATCAACCACAAACTATATCTACACCTTCCGTACTATGTTACAAACAAGATCAGCTCTAGACGATCAACATCAGACTCAGATCATATCCACCCACAAAGGAAAATTCATCCCCTCATCAACAATGACTTAGATTGAAACTTCAACCCGTAGTTACAATCTTCGACCCTGGGAGATGTGTTGAGAACTACTGGTTTAACTACTGGACTATTGGGACTGCTGGATTTCCCACAGGAAATTGGGAAATGACTAATCAATTATACAAATTCATCCACTCCATATGAACACGTGGTCAAATTGCTTCATAAATTGCTGATTTTCATAATTTTACTATATAAGAAAATCATTTCAATCAATAACCGAATAGTCTTTTTTAGCGAATTTCCTGAAAGGAAATAGAGCTATTGGTCCCGTACCGAAGTCAAAATTTCGCAAAAATTTCTTCAAATGTCCATCGATCCTACCTAGTAAATGTCAAAAATCACCATCTGTAAAATTTATATATATATATCTATGGACATATATATATATATAATATATACATATATATATATGTGTCTGTAATCACTCTAGCGGTCACAGTTTTCATTTTATCGGAATGAGATTTGGTATTTGAGGCGCTTTTGGTATTCAAAAGGTCAAGTTCGTTAATGGGTAAAATCGGACAAGGGGAAAGGGGGGTTTAAAGGGAGGGGGAAACACAAAATTTGACTTATCTCCCTTAATATTTGAAAAATCGAAAAATTTATAAGAAGTAAAGTTGTAGGTACTAAGTTTTACTGTAATTCTGTTTCTTATCATTTTTTCTGTTACACTAATATTTACAGAAATATTGACGGTTTAAGATTGAAAATTAAATTCCTTAATATCTCTGTACACATTAGAGTTTGAGCAAAAATGATAAGGAGATGAATTGTAGCAAACTTGATTTTCTCCAACTTTATTCCTAGGAGAGATATTATATATTTTGTGTTTTCTTCTTTCTTTATGCCCCCATTTCCCCTTGACGAATGTCATTTATTAATAAAATTGGCTTTGCAAATACAAAAAAATTCGTTACACAGGAGCTGCTTCAACTTAGCGAATTTCCTTAAAATACATAAATCACTTTCTAGCTGTCACAATTTTATTCTGATCAAAATGAAATGTCGTATATGATTTTAGTATTTCCAAGGCCAATTTTATTAATAAATGACATACGTCAAGGGGAAATGGGGGCATAAAGAAAGAAGAAAACACAAAATACAAAATATCTCTTTTAATATTAGAACAATCAAAAAATGCGTAAGGGCTAAAGTTGTAGAAAATCATGTTTTCTACAATTCATCATCTCATCATTATTGCTCAAACTCTAATATGTACAGAGATAGTGAGGAATTTAGTTTTCAATCTTAAACCGTCAATATTTCTGTAAATATTAGGGTAACAGAAAAAATGATAAGAAACAAAACTACAGTAAAATTTAATACCTAAAACTTTACTTCTTATAAATTTTTAGGTTTTTCGAATATTAAGGGAGATATGTCAAATTTTGTGTTTCCCCCTCCCTCTAAACCCCCCTTTCCCCTCGTCTGATTTTACCCATTAACGAACTTGACCTTTTGAATACCAAAAGCGCCTCAAATACCAAATTTCATTCCGATAAAATGAAAACTGTGACCGCTAGAGTGATTACAGACATATATATATATATATATATATATATATATATGTATATATATATATATATATATGTATATATATATATATATATGTCCATAGATATATATATATAAATTTTACAGATGATGATTTTTGACATCTACTAGGTAGGATCGATGGACATTTGAAGAAATTTTTGCGAAATTTTGACTTCGGTACGGGACCAATAGCTCTATTTCCTTTCAGGAAATTCGCTAAAAAAATCATATTCGACATTTCCTTTTGATCAGACTAAAATTGTGACCGCTAGAAAGTGATTTATGTATTTTAAGGAAATTCGCTAAGTTGAAGCAGCTCCTGCGTAACGAATTTTTTCCAATTTGTAACTGCTTGGAATTACGTAATAATTATTGTTGTAATAATAAGATTATCATTAGTATTTATCAATAAAATTATTAATTCAAATTTATTCAACTTAACAATTATTTAATTAGAGTCCGTGCAAGTATTCAACAGTTTGGTAGTACAAGTTTCGTAGCTGCAATTATATTTTCAACATAGCTAATTATTACCAGCCACCAATATACTAGTAAGACTAGTTATCACAAAAAGAACGTTCCTATCAACAAATCCAAGGATCGTAAGTAAATTGGTTATAGTTTCGGGATCTTGCTTGGAAGATCGGCCTGGTGACAGCCCTGCCTCAAAAAGTACCTGTTTGGAAACAAACTCTGAGAAACCAACAATATATATAAATATATATATATATATGTATATATATATATATATATATATATATAAATAAATAAATATATATATATATATATATATATATATATATATATATATATATATATATATATATATATATGTCGGATTTACCTTTGGGAGCATGGCCATTTGAACCAGTATCCATATTGTCAGGTCACAAGTCTCCAATAACACAGAACACCGTAATTTCAGAATGACACAGTTTCAGTTCACATTACAGATACAACACAAATAATACTAATAAATGCCACACCACGGTTATTCCATCAATGAACATAATTAATTATAATAATCCAAAAGGATTTACCAACAATCCAATCGGTATCTCATGACCATGTGACTATCACAGTAAAGCTCGATTGATACGAATACGCGATCACAGGGTATAGTCTGCACTCTTATTAACAGTACAAAAATGACCAAGATTGAATTAAATAATTTTTGTCGAATCTTTCTTCATCGTATCTAGCATTAGCTTTTAGATTATCTACGGCCTACTGTCTTACATTGGTGATATACAAATCCTTTTCTTTTGTATGATCATACGCTTATAGTCCATAAGGTCTCGCTACCTTACCAATTAATAACTCTAAAGGACTGGTTTTAGTTATACGATCGGTAGTACTATTCAAAGCCAATTGTATTTCTTCTATCGCGTCCTCCACGACCTTTCAGTGGTTCATACAGCTGTAAACATATTCTTTAAACTGCTCACGACCCGCTACACCTGCTCGTTAGCTCTACTAGACCCGGTGGCTATTAAATGAAGCATAATATCCTGACTTGTACAACAATCCTGGAACTCTTTACCAGTAAAACATCTCCCTTGATCAGCGATTACTCGATAAGGACTACGAAATACGAATGTGACCGATTTAAGCGCTTTTATGGTATTTCGAGAGCCTATATACATATTCGGTAAAGGCGTCAACGAGAACAATGACATACTATTTAAAGTCGTTTTTACCAGGCATGCTGGTCTTAGGAATCGGGTGTAACTCATCTTGCACTTTACCCGAATTACACTTGGAAACTTGACAAGTATGACAGTTCTCTACGAATTGACGAACATATTTCGTCATTCCTTCAAACCAATATACTCTAACAAAGTTTCTTTTTTAAAACGTTTTATCCCAAACTAAGTGCGTGATTGACGGATACCCCTTGTAACGATGGGTAAACAATAAGTTTTTCCGTTTCTTTGAATTTTGCGGAAAAGGGTACCAGATCGCAACTCGTATGTTTCGCGATGTCTTCCGCGATCACATCGTTCTGTAACGCGGTAAAAATTTGGAGATTTGATAGTCGCGACGTTGTTCGGCTAATAACCAATCTTCCGAAATCTCAGCTAGATTAACTTTCTTTTATTTTATTTACTATTTCATTATTAGAATCTTTTGAATTTCGTCAAATGAAATCTACATGAGCCATTCAATTACCCTCGCGATATATAATTTCATAAGTAAAGGCCTATAAGAAAACCCACCATCTGTGGACTCGATCATTAAAATTTACTTTATCTTGAGATACTTTTAATGAGTTACAATCTGTAATGACCACAAATTCTCGCCCGTGTAACTAATGTCGAAAATGTTTTATAAGTTTACTACAGCTAAAGCTTACAACTCGTAAGAATGATACTTGGATTCAGTCGAACTAGTCCTCTAGCTATAATACTCTACTACTCTATTGCTACGTTCGATCTTTTGCATTAACATAGCCCCATACCCTTAAGAGCTAGCGCCTGTCTGTAACTCAGTATTTAGGACCAAAGATAGTTAATACGGGTTCTTTTGTTAAAACAGATATTACTTTTTGTCGTATTTTCTCATGTTTATCTCGCATTGATATACCAAGCACTGATCCCACTTCTGATGTCGGATTTACCTTTGGGAGCATGGTCGTTTGAACCAGTATCCATGTTGTCAGGTCAGGAATCTTCCGTACAAGATACAAACACTAACCAGTTTCCAATAGAACAGAACAGTGCATTTTCACAAACACTCACTAATCTCCAATAAAGCAGAACACCGTAATTTTAGAAACAGTAAATACAAATAGTTGGCCTAATCGATGACATAGTAAGTTAGCTTAAGTACACAATACAGATACAATACAAATAATACTAATAAATGCCACACCACGGTTATTCCCTCAATGAACATAATTAATTATAATAATCCAAAAGGATTTACCAACAATCCAATCGGTATCTCGACCTTGTGAATATCACAGTAAAGCTCGGTGGATACGAATACGCGATCACAGGGTATAGTCTGCACTCGACTGATGAAGAACTTCCCGTTCTTCCCTCTTTTTTTAAAACTCTGCCCCTCCCTCGATACTCGTAAAATATTGAAAACGATCACTTCACCGTTACATCATCTTATGTACCATATCAGGTAAAAAACAAGGGGGTCTATGTACATTTTTACCCTGTAATCGCGGCTACGTAGTGACCAGATGTAGCACATTCAACGAACCCTTAGTCACTTAGTGCAGAGGTGGGCAAGAGTTGACTCGGCCAAGCTCTGAGTGAGAGGTAGGGAAGAGAGATGGAGTTAATACAGGGTAACCTACCAATTATTAATATTTTCTTTTTTTAATTAAAACATTTTCTGAAAAAAATATAATAATACCAAATCTTTTTTATGGTCACTATTATACAAAGTAAATAATACATACAATCATTCAATACATACTCTGGAATTTTGGGCTGGTAATTTGGGTCATAAAATGTACCTTTTTAGTATATATCATATTTGTGTATGAATAAAATAAAAATATATATAAATCTTTTGAACCTTTAAGTTTACCGCTGGACCATTGTAATAAAAGAGGGAAATTTTTGCAAAGGATAATTTAAATAGAAATATAGTTTTGGAAATTCCAAAAAATTTGTCTAAATATTTTACTATTCATATCCGAGAACTAATAAAGAATTATTTACCTTATTTAATTATTTTTTCTTCGTATGGAGTATGCTCAGTATAGTGTCATGGGAATTTGATGAATTAAGTTAAATTTTACATAAAGTGGGAATTTGAGTTCTTCGAGTTAGTCTACTTTGAATTGAAAAAGTGAAAAGTACTTTTTGTAGTATTTTTCGCATAATTTGTTTTTCAAAAAAAATAAAATATTGACTATACTATAGACTATACTATGGGCAATAATCGGTAGGCAACCTGTATTGAAACATCGTTCCGTCTTGCTTCAAAACATACCTTCTTTATTTACTCTCACCCAGCTTATGGAGAGCCCGTAAGGCTCAGACGAGCTGTCTGTGCCCACCTCTGACTTAGTGTAATAATCATAAAATGATTTTTATTGCACTTAACAAATTATTTTATTCAAAGAATATAAGTATTAATGATATCCGAACATGTATGTCTGACACATTTTGTATGTCAGACATACCGTAATAACTGTTTCAAAAATAATTTTATTGCACTTATAAATGTAAGTGTTAAAAGAAATGTCCAAACAGATGTATCCGGACTGTTGTGTCACTATTGTATTGTATATGGATGATTTAACTTAAGCGGGTTTAGTTACGAAGTTAGGCAACTCTATATGCCTTTATGGTATAAACCATGCCGCTACTATACGACCCAAAAATTTTTTAGTTATGATGAAATTGACAATTCCTAAATAGCCTTTACTAGAGCTGGAAGTGTGGAAAACTGTGTGAAATGTTCAGGAATTATCAATTTAATTAGTGCTGTAGATCATTGGAGATAGTATAATAAATTTTGGGTTGACACAGACAAGTTTGTTTTACATACACAACTAGAACTTAAATTTTGAAATTGGCGGATTTTGAAATAAATTTTGACAGATATTGTCAAATAAAAAAATTACTATATTTGATGGATTTGAAAGTGTGCTTATACCTGCTAGTATATCCAATCCAATCTAAACTATGGACAATCTCCGAAATGAAAATGAGAAATGTCAACAAACCTTATTAAATTCAAATACAAGGTGAGTGAAAATATAAATTAAAATAAGAAATTAAAAGAAAGTAATTCTTATTTACCAAGGGGGTTCGTTGAAGTTTGTTTCAATTTGGTACAGGATTTTACTAGAAACAGCCTGTATTGGATGAGAAGTCGTCACGTGGAATGGTAAAGAAAATACTCTACAAACCACCCTGATTTTAAAACACAGGTAAATAATTTCTTCAATTAATTTATTCGATTAAATGTAATTCGATTTGAATTTAATCGGTGTTTAAAAATCTTCCTCGGAGTGTCCAAATATTCAGCAATAGGATGTATACTTACAATAGGATACTTATGTTTCTCAGCACGTGGGTAAATATTCTGATAGGCCACGATGTACTCCAAGATTTGTAAGAAAACGATAAAACACCTACCTTTAGCTTTTACTGAAGACACAAACGGGTTCAAACAACTTCAGGTCCAATCAAATCCACCACCTATATCGGACGTTAGTGTTCAAGGCAATACTTTTAAATAAATTCCTTGAATTCAGCTACCCCGAACGACGATGATTTAATCACGGACTAGGGCGTATCACAAACAGAGACTTGAAGATGATTGCCACAGATAGTACTTCTGAAGCCACAAATGTTGAATTCCCGAGAGTATATGGATTAGTAGGAATAATACAGGTAAAAATGAACTATTTCAACGTTATTTTCGAATGATATAACTTTTATTTTATTTATTTGAGTTTTGTGGTATCGCAGTAAAAATGACCCTAATGGCGGGTTTTATACAAAATTAGCTCACAGGTTACAAAACAATTCACGAAGCGAAGGTATACAATATTTTATAGAAGGTGATTTTTTGAACAGATTGCAAGTTATACAGGTGAAAGTTTTACTTTCTTTTTTAACCACCAGGAGAAAGGCTACAAAGGCGCCCTCTCTCTCTCTTTCTCTCTCTCTATATATATATATATATATATATATATATATATATATATATATTATGTTCAAATCAATAGCGCCTAAAATAGGTTTCAAACCAATTCTCACATAGGTTTGCGTGTATAATATTTCATATTTAAAAATTGGCGCAAATGCGGGTAATTGAAAACACAACTCAACAGGACCCATGAAAAAAACACATTTATTCCTTTTCTAGTGGTTTTTATCCAATTGGAATGAAATTGGATATGCCCGGTGGTTTTGGAATTTGAACGGTCGTTAATGGGCAATTGAGAAGGGGGATTTAGTGGGAGGGGGAATACAAAATTTGTTATATCTGTCTTAATGTTGAAAAAATCTAAAAATGTCTAAGTAGTTAAACTATAGACAATTGATTTAACTATAATTTTGTTTTCACCATTTTTTCTGTTACTCTAGTATTTACAGAAATATTTACGAATAAAAATTGAAATTTAAAACCCTAAATATCTATCTCTGTACACAGTAGAGTTTTTAAAAAAATTATGAGAAAACTTTATTTTCTACAACTTTATTGCTTAGACATTTTTCGATTTGTCGAATATTAAGATATATTTAATATTTTGTCTTATTGTCTTTTTCTACACCCCCTCCCTTTTCCCCCTTTACGTATGCCACGTATTAACAAATTTTAATAAAAATCTTTTTTTTATAATTATAACATCTATAACATCTTTTTCAAACACATATTTTTGTTCGCGAACCGGTTGGTAAAAAAAATTTTGCATTGCCCTTCAATTCATGGTTGATTAATATATTAATATCTTCCTTAACCGAGGAGAGTAAATTTTAAACGTACCGAAGGTAAAATTTTGTACCAGTTATTATTTTTTCTGACAGTAAAGTAGGGAAACTTCGAGTGACCAGTTAAACTGCTCGGCAATGCCCTTGCTGTTATTGGGATCGCTTCGGCCCAACGCAAAAAATGGTCCACGAAAGTGAAGATATATCCATATCCTTTACTAGGAGGAAATCCCACTTTATCTAAATTTAAGAAAGAAAATTTTATATTTGGTTCTTCAATCGGCATAAAATCACTTTTGGTGTGGCGAATGATATTATTTAACTCGCAAAGCAGGAACAATTTTGTCAAATCTTGTAAGATTATTGCCTACATCATAGGGTATCATACGAAGTAATAACATGTAGTATCTGTTATCCAAAATGCAAGTTTCTTTTAAAATATTGAAAATGAAATAGCTATTAAGAATAATTTTTTGTTTTCAATTTTAATCATTAAAATGCTTTTGAAATGTAATTTGATCAAATATAATATGGTTAATGGATGTGATTTAGTTTTTGCATATTTGTTTTTAAAACTGGTAGCCACATTTTTTTGTATATTGTATATTGCATCGTGAACATCTGCATTCGTCCACCTGGATGATTGACGTCAATAGCCAATAATGCAATTCAGCAATAAATTACTATATATCCAATAGCATCTTTAATGCCAAATCAGATCAGTTCAGATTAGTTCCGATAATTAATTAAATTGTTAATTGCGAGAATATATTTAATTTTATATATTTTATTGTATTTAATAGTAATAATTTTAATAAAAGTATTTTTAACTAAAAACAACAAAGTAAATTGTCATAATAGGTGAACTTTCTCATTTGACTTGATAAAAGTAAAATCAAGTCATCTTATTATTGAAGTCAAAATCAAGTCATTGGACAGATTATTGGAATTGTAATTGGACATAATATTCACTGGACGGGGAATTCATCTTCAATTTGGGACAGTGGTATTTTATGGACACAACGCCAATAATTCAATAAGTACTTTGATTTGGGAATTGGACAATAGGTCTACGAATTTGTACCTTGAACAAATGCTCTGGTGACGGAGCCCCTACCTAAATAACTTTACTGATTTGACGTACCGCCTATTGGATACGACATAAAATTGGTGACAGCGGTGGCATTTTACGAAAGCAACGAAAATATCAGAGGGAACCGGTGCGGATCCAGATATTGGTTAGCTGGAGTATTTCAATACTTTGTGTATAATCAAGAACTCGCCAAAAAAAAAAAAACCGTAGTAAGTACGCTCATTGTTTTTCTACTATATGACACATTTTCCAAATATCATATCCTATTCACAACTATTAAAAAATATTCATATTTCTAATACAATGTCAAATCCAGACGTGAACGCTATTGAAAATGTCGACGTCAACCGTCAACAATTAATTCAAAATAATCATGATAATTTACCAGAATTATCCGAAGATGGTTCTGCTTCGGTACAAACAGTCGGTTCAAATCACAATCGCGACTTAAATTCAATTTCTTATCACGTATGATTACTGATTTTAGTGGTGATCCAAAAGAATTAAATAATTTCTTACAAAATGCTAATAACGCATTAGGTCTAGCTTCACAATCACAAAGATGGCCGCTAGAACTCTTTATTTTCTCAAAAGTTTCGAGTGAGGTTAAAACAAAAATTAATATGAATGACATTATTACATATACCGAACTTAGACAAAAACTATTAGCAGTTTATTCACCCGTCGAATCATACGACTATCTTATGGAACAACTTGAAACGACGAAACAAAAACCGAACGAAAGCATTAAAGAATATTACGTCAGACTTGACAAAATAACTAGTAAATGCCTTCTTGCGACAGACAAAGAAGCCACTAGTCACACTCGTGACAGCGAAAAGCGAGTTATCAAAAGGATCGCCTTAAGACGATTCACTCATCACACAGTGCCGGAAATTTCTCAAATTCTCCGCCACAAACCATTCAACACACTGAATGAAGCCTCCTCGTTAGCATGCGAAGAAGAAGCGTACCTTATAAACGAAGGACGATTAAAAAAACCTAGCACAAACACAATCAAAATAATTCAAAATACTGTAGGAATTGTGAAACAAAAACACAGAATACACGAGATTGTCGTTGCAAAAATTCTAATTCAAATAATAATTATTCAAATTCAAATAATACAAACAATTCAACTTCATAAATAAAAAAATTCAATTTCTGTAAAAAATGTCGTATGTCCACTATCGTGGACATACGGAGGCCGAATGTAGAAAAAAAAAGTTTAGCCAAAATATCAACCCTAATCCCCGAATAGCCCTAGCAACACAAGAAAATAATCATTTAAACTCCTATCAGTTCCAGATCGAGGCCGCCTCTGTGGACAACTTTCAACCAACGGCCAGTACAACCAACCAAATTCATTACATAACATCCACTTATGCAATGGAGTAGGTGATAAAAAATTCAGTTTTGATTCTCCCCAGGATTCAGTTTGGATTCTCATTTTTTTTAAGCAATAAAATCTGTTTTTTTTTTGTTTCGTAAAATTTTGTGTTTAATTTAATTTTGTTTTCTTTTCTTTAACAAAAAACGTGCGTGTCATTTCAATTACAAAATATTTAGGAAAATCTTTTACTATTTTTTTTTTTTTGTCGAGTATCGGAATCATTTGCAGGTTCGGGCAGCGCTCCTTTGAGGTAAAAAGAGAGCCAAGATACCGCGACAAGTGGCGACCGTGACAGGAGCCAGGATACGCACCGAAGAAGAAATGATTCACAATGGCAAGCCGCAGCATCCCCATGCCACGTCTGCGTGAGATGATGGACGCCGAGGGGCTGGACAGCACTGGGACTAGAGAGGTCTTACAGGCAAGATGTGAGGAGCACCTAACTAGGCAACAAAGAACACCGACTTCAAGGACTCAAGGACCAGCCATTCCCACATCAGAACGGCGTAGAAGTGTGGTTTCCAACCCGGAAGAGCTAGCTGCTGCAACAATGGAAATTATGTCTGCGACAATAATGTTCAATTTCAAGAATTTGGATGAGAGAATGGGTGATCGATTGGATAAGACGGCCAACAAACTTGAAAAGATGAGCAACCAACTTCAAGGATCTGAAGCAAGGATGAGCAACCAGCTTCAGGAATCTGAAGAAAGGATGAGCAATCAACTTCAAGAGTCCGAAGAGAGGATGAGCAACAGACTTCAAGGGTCGAATGAGCAAATGGGCAACCAACTGGCAGAGAGAATACAAACTGTACAATACGAGTTGGGAGAGAGAATGGTGGATCTGAGAGACGCGTGCATACAGCGGATCGACCAAATAACCACGGATGTCGAGACCGTGAAAACCGACATCGCGAACATCAAAACCGATGTCACTGAGAATCGCAACCAAATCAAAGGCTTGGAGACGAAGATGCACGAACAATACAATAAAGTCGTGGATGACATTATACGGATCGAAGAGCGTCAAACACAGCAACTTCGAGACATGCGTATTGATCCGCAAGAAGTGAATACAGTCATTTGGTCCGCCGCATTGGACACAACGACGCTTCTGTCCATCATGCCGAAGTTCAGTGGTAGACCGGTCGAAGATCCAGTAGTTTTTTTTTAACAGAGTAACGGCATTACTACGACAAACGCATCTGCCCGTAGACTGTTGGATTGATATGGTCACAAAAAAATTAACAGGACCAGCCAGAGATTGGGCATCGATGAACCGTGGGCTACACCTTCGATGAATGGAAGTGGCAGTTGGAAAGCTTCTTCAACAGTGTCGGAAGAAAAGCTAAAGCCGATCTGGAATTGATGACCATTTCCCAACCCACAGGATTAAAGACAGAAGCGTTCGTAAATATGAAGGTGCAGCTGTTCAGAAGAGTGCACGCCGACAGAAATATTGATGACGTGGTGCCCATAATATTGAATTTACTACTTATTAATTTTATTAGTAAAAATTTGGAATCCAAGATCAGTGAACGAGTTACGCATCACGGTTCGAACACTGGACGAAGAGCCAGGATCAATAATGGAGGAGATTGGTTCTGGAGAAAATATTAACCTCCACAAAAACGCACAACATCGGCGTGAACACCAACAATTACCGGTCCATTTAACAACAATGGAGACCAAGAACTCACACCAGAATGGGCCAATTGTGGAAGGTGATGTGCGTGGTAGATCAATATTGGCACTGATCGATAGTCAAGCATCACACAATTTTATCACCGAAGAATTGGTAAGAAGTATTGGAAAATGCACCCTGTCAGAGATAGTACAGGGAGTGGAGCCACATGCAATAATACTTTCAGAATTCTTGGGAAAATGTGCATGGATGTGATGTTATCAAGAATGAAGTTCAATATTGAAGTGATGGTTGTACCTGGCCTATGGAACTACTTAATACTTGGTCATTAATTTTTAACAAACAATGGTGTGAGCATCGATTACCGGAGTGGTGAAATTTACTTGGGGTGTGATAAGAGAGTCCGCATTGCATGGAGAAAACCAGATGGAGCCCATAGAGAAATGGCAGCAATTAACGATGCATTGGGCGAGTTACAATTTAAACTCCTTGAGAACCAAAAGGAGTTAAAATATGTCATTCGGCGACATCCCAGCGTTTTCGGCAAAGATGGACGAAAACGATCACACACAATATTGAGATTACGAAGAATTCCCCCATTAAATTACGACCATACCCGTACAACAATGAGAAGCAACGGGTATTAGAAGTGATGATTGAAGAAATGGAAGGCGATGACATTATAGAACCATCCAAGTCGGGCCGCACCCGTCGAATTACCGAAGAAAGATGGTATTTTTCGATTGTGCGTGGACTATAGAAAGTTGAACGATATTACAAAGAGCAATGCGTTTCCGATTCCAGATCTGCAAGAGATGTTGAGAAAAGTCAATGGAGCAAAAATATTTTCTACATTGGATCTTCAGACTGGTTATTGGCAAATTGAGATGGAGCCCCAATCGAAAGAGTACACAGCATTTACCACCCCAAGAGGTCTCTATCGATTTCGTGTCATGCCGTTTGGACTGAAGAATGCTCCAGCTACGTTCCAGAGTTTAATGAACGAAGTACTATCTGGATACATCGAAGATTTCTGCCCAATCTATCTGGATGACATACTAATCTACAGTCGATCAGTCAAGGAACATTTACACTACCTGGATCTTGTACTTGAAAGACTAGAACAACATGGATTAACTTGTAAACCAAGCAAATGTGTCATTGGCAGCAACAAAGTCAAATATCAGGGACATATATTGAGCGAAGATGGAATTGATAGAGAGGAAGTGAAGAACGAAGCTATAAGCAATTACCCTGTACCAAGAACACGGAGACAACTACGACAATTTTTGGGATTATGTGGTTGGTAAAGGAGCTTCGTGAAAAACTATGAAGATATAGCTGCACCTCTAAGCGAAATGCTCAAGAAGAACAGAAAGTGGCGCTGGCTAACATTAATGCCCCGAAGCTAGCACATCCAGATTTTAAGAAGACGTTTTGTTTAAATACGGTTGCTAGTGACGTCGGACTGGGTGCAATATTGTTCCAAATGGAAGATGATGGCAAGATAAGGAGAATTATAAATTATGCCAGCAAGAAACTTGGACCCACAGAACGAAAGTACGCCACTACAGAAAAGGAATGTCTCTCGATAATCTGGGCATTGAGGAAGTTTCGAGGATATCTTGAAGGAAGACATTTTAAATTATACACAGATAATGCAGCGCTCCAAGGGCTAAACAGAACCAAGGATAGTCGAGCCAAATTGACAAGATGGGTATTAGCATTGGGAGCCTATGATTTTGAGATAATTCACGTCCCCGGAAAAGATAATCAAGCTGCCGACTCCTTGTCTAGACAACCACAGGGCAAGGCTGAAGATGAAGAAGTGGAGGACATTCCAGAGTGGGAGATTGAAAAGAGCGCAAAAACACCAATTAGCCTCAATGTCATGGAAGTAGAAACACCCACACTTGATGATATTCGACGATGGCCGGATGAAGATCGTGATGTGACTGCCATCAGAAGATACATCGTAGATAACAATAGTCCACTGAGAATCAATCTACGTCGACGAGTGGACAGAAAAATAGCTAATTACACCGTAGCTTACGGGATCCTCTTGTACCATAGTCAACAGATGGTACAAGAAGTGCCAGTGGTTCCCGAAGAACGCCGACTTGGGTTTCTTAGAAAATACCACGATAGTGATGAAGCAGCACACCCTTGATGGAGAGAAACGTATCGTCAAATCCGTAACCGCGTCTACTGGTATGAGATGCAAGATGACATACGCAGATATGTAAAAGGGTGTGATACGTGTGCTAGAGTGATGCCACTAAATCAGAAACCAAGTACAGCAATGAGAAGTCGAAGACCTACTTCACCATGGGAGGTAGTCAGCATCGACTTGATGGTTCCATACCCACGCACATCACGTGGAAAAACGAATATATTGGTCGTGACTGATCTTTTCACTAGATGGATCGAAGCATTTCCATTGGGGGCCACGTCGACCTCGAAGATAGCCCAAGTTCTGAAAGACGAAGTATTTAGTCGTTATGGATACCCTAGAGCAGTACTTAGTGATAATGGTCCCCAGTTCAGATCAAAAGAATGGAAAGCAGTGAATAGAGATTGGAACACAGAAATATGGACAACGCCAATATACCATCCACGAGCCAACCCCATGGAAGGACAGAACCAAGAGTTAAAAAAGTTGTTGCGATTACATTTGTTGGATCGAGAACATAAAAACTGGGACCAACAATTACACAAGTCCTTATTTGCAATACGTAATAGAGCAAACAGAACAACTGGTTTTTCGCCAGCCCCATTGTTACTGGGGGAAGAAATGAAGAAGCCTGGTAATTGGCAGAAACAAGTCAATGAAGAGCCTCAAGAAATGCAAGATTGGGTCAACGAGAGAGGCCAAGAACGCAATGATAATGTTGAAGGAGCTCGGCGAACAATGATGGCCCATGCCGAGGAGAACGACCAAGTAGAGACGGGACTCAGTTATCAACCTGGAGAGTCCGTCTGGATGCGCAACCAAGTGCTCAGCAGTAAGGTGGAGGGTTTCCATAGTAGATTGGCACCAAAATGGAAAGGGCCTTACAGAGTGCTGAGGAGTATACCAGCTGGAATATATGTTTTGGATACAGTGCCTCCCACGAAGATACATGGAGGTATCTTGAAGCCAGCCAGTGCAAGGACCGCCGCCAATGGGAATCTGGGAAGATTGAGTGTGGGGAACGAGGTGTCGGCCAACTACTTCCAGATCGATTGGGGGGTCAAAGGCATGGAGGTAATGGAAGACGACGGGATGTACCAAGTGTGGACGAACCAGAGGCCAGAGCATTAGAGCCACGGTACAACTTGCGGCCCAGACGACCGGCAATCAACAACAGGCGCCGTTGATGAAGAGTGAAGAACTAATGTGTACGTACACTTTTAAGTTATGCTAGCTAGCTAAATGTACTAGTACAATTCAAATAGTTTTTAAGTTAGAAATTGGTCGACCAAATATAATAGCAAATTAGAAAATGTGTGTTGGAGTCTAGAGGGGGAGATTTTGTTGTTATGAAAATTATTGAGAATAATTTTTTTTGATCCAACACACATTTTAATTATGAATAGAAAAATATTAAGTAAAATATTTAACAAAACAATATTTTTCTCCTTGGAAAAAGGAGTTTTTTTTTGAATGCAGTTCAAAAAGAAAATAATATAGCTCGATTTATTTATTTTTCTTAAACTAAGTTTTTTTAAGTCGAAAATTGAAAAAGATTAAGAGTAATTTAATTTAAAAAAAATCAAAAATCATACAAATTGAATGTTTTTGTTAAATAACATAAATAGATTACAAATAAATAATTTTGTAAAAACAAGTAACCAGAATAAACAAGCTTGTTATGAGTGTATCATAAAATTTGTGCATACATTTTGAATTCACACTGGCCGTGTTCAGAAGCCGCTGGTTAAATATCAACCAAGCGGGGTATGATTATGGATCAAACATAAGGAGAGGTATAATTTTTAATTAATTTTATAAATAATCTGAACACTCCGATTACGTCCATGGTTGTTGATAAACTAAAATATTCTTGAAGATTCCATGCAAAAATATATTATCAAAAAAAATATTTATTCAAAAAAACAACCATGTTCTCGAAGGATCTTTGATGAGTATATAAACCGATGACCAGTGTTGATTCAAATCAGTTTTTTAAATCGTGTCTGATTAGTTTAAAATCGATTAGTTTAGAATCGACCATTGTCCGATTAGTTTAAAAGTTTAAAAACAAGTATTGTCTGAATAGTTTCAAAGTTTAATATCGACTATTGTCTGATTAGTTCAAAGTATATAATTGTTGTTCAATCCAGATCAAGTTAAAGTTGGAACTTGTACAAGTAATTCAAAGTTTGACATTGTGTTGAAAAATTAAAATAATTGTTGAAAAAGAAATTGGATTCTCATTTTTTTTTTAAGCAATAAAATCAGGTTTTTTTTTGTTTCGTAAAAACTTGTGTTTAATTTTTTTTTCTTTTCTTTAACATAAAACGTGCGTGTCATTTAAATATTTAGTAAAATTTTTACTAATATATTTTTTTTAATTTTTGTCATCATTTGCAGGTTCGGGCAGCGCTCCTTTGAGGTAAAAAGAGAGCCAAGATACCGCGACACACTTCTAAAAAGGGATGTAAAATTCAATTTCGACGAAAAATGTCACGAATCCTTCAATAAATTAAAAAAAATATTAACTGCTAAACCATTGCTACAATACCCTGATTTTAGCAAGCCATTCATACTCACATGCGACGCCTCTAATGATGCAGTATGTATTGTTTTGTCACAAGGTGAAATGGGTAAAGATTTACCTACCGCTTATTATTCTTCAACTCTCAACGACGCAGAACGTAATTACAGTACCACAGAAAAGGAACTTCTCTCTATCGTGAAAAGCTGTCAACACTTCCGTCCCTATCTATATGGACAGGAATTTAAAATTATTAGTGACCACAAATGCTTACAGTGGCTTATGAACTGCAAAGACCCCTCTAGCCGTTTAGTTAGATGGCGTTTAAAACTAAGCGAATATCAATACAAAAACATCTATAAACCTGGAAAACCTAACTCAAACGCAGATGCCTTATCACGCCCTGTTCTAAATATAACACCATTTTCTCTATCATACGAAGATTTTAAACTATATCATCAGAAAAATTTAGATATAGAAAATTTTCCAAAAATTAATAAACCATTCGACGAAATAAAAACTTTGGTGATACCGTACTCAACGGACTTCCAAAATAATGCTCATTCATTCTTTGTTAATACTGAATGTGAACTATCTAAAATAAAAACTAACAAAATACGTGAAATAGCTAAACAAAAAACCACAGTCGAAAATAAAAACCTCTATTTGATGTTCGTAAAGGATAGAGATAGAGATCGAATAACATATGAAAACCTATACAAATCCATAAGTAGTTTATTTTTGCTAATAAATTTTAATAACGAAACCGAAATTAATATTATAAATATACCCCAAATATGTAACAAAATTCAACAAAATATATTTGAATCAATGTTACAATATTTAAATCGTCAGAAAATCAAAATTAATTTAATAACCGGAGATTTAATACATCCAACCAAAGAACAACGTTCCCAAATATTAAAAGAATACCATGAAAATGTATTATCCGGCCACCCGGGCATAAATCGGACTTTCCAAGAAATTAAACGGAAATATTTCTGGAAAGGAATGAAACAGGACATTGAAACCTATATAAAGAAATGTCCAACCAGTCAAACCGTTAAGAAAACGAATTTAAAAACCCCTATAGTAATCTCAACCACGGCAAACGATTTTGGAGATGCAGTAGCAATTGATATAATGGGACCATATCCCATCACAAAAAATAACAATAGATACATATTAACATTTCAAGTCAAATCAACAAAATTTGTACAGGCCTACCCTGTTGTCGAAACTTCAGCACTAACTTGTGCAACACATTTGGTCAAATGTTGTACCATATTTGGATTCCCTAATTCTATTCTGACAGACCAAGGCACTTCTTTCCTAAATAATTTATTTAAAGAAATTAATAAAATTTTGGAAATAAAACACAAACTTACTACACCTTACCACCCTCAGAGTAACGGAAGTATTGAAAGATCTCACGCCTCAATAAAAACCTTTATAAAAACTTACGTGGAATCAAATTTAGAAAATTGGGATGAACTGGTGATTTAGCCTCCCATTCTTACAATACACATGAAAATCGATCGATAAAAGATAGACCATACACTCTTGTGTTTGGAAGAGAACCAAAAATTCCACATTCATTAGAAAAACCCAAACAACTTCCAACCTATCAAAATCTTACCCAAGATATTTTGAATAAAGAGAAAACTAAAAGACAAGCCGCTAAAGAAAATCTACTTCATTCTAAAGAAGTAAACAAACACTACTACGACAAGAAAGTCTAATAAAAGAAGGCGATCTAGTATTGTTGTATGATGCGAAACAAAACAGCCATCATAACTTAAAACTAATGCCATCATATAAAGGCCCATACAAAGTCGTTCAACGACACAACAACAATACAGCCACTATTAGAATCAGTAGACAAAAACTTCGTACATATCACCTAAACCAACTGAAACTCTTTGTTTCAGATGAAAACTCTTTGGCTGATAATAATCTTACACTCGATGAAAATAATATGGACCCTGACGAATATACATTTAATTCTTACATGAAAGACAGTACTAAAATTGTTAATAAAAATTCATTACAAATCGATTAAATTTCTCATTTGATGTTAATAAAACAAATAAATGACGAAGTACAACGACAATTAAATGACTATACTACCTCTTTAACATTATCTAGACATGGAATTATAAACTACCGAATCTTACCACCGAAAACCTTATTACACGAACTTCAACAATCAGTCAAATTTAATTTACCACTCGAGCCTACTTGGTCATACTATAGAATCATAAAATTAAAATCATTTTTAACTCACGACAAATTAGTAATCATAATGAAAGTACCGGTAGTCACTTTAGACCAATACAATGTATTAAAAATATATCCATTACCCACACCAAGTAAAGAAAATCCTAAAATAGTCACTTTCCTAAAAATAAACCATGATTATCTCCTTGTGTCAAAAAGTAGATCACAATTTGCATTACTTAAAAATTTGGACCAATGTAAAGAATATTTGGATCAACAATACATCTGCAACGAAATTACAATATCTTATCAGCGACCTGAAGATAATTGTGAGACCGCACTGTACCAAATGACATCAAAATTTATACCTCCAGTTTGCGAAGTAAACAACGTTCACACAAGTATGGAAATATGACAAAATCAAAATCAAAATCGATGGTTATTTGTTACCACAGAAGATACACGCTGTACAATTCTATGCAAAAACGAATCAGATGACTACACAACAATAATACCGTCACATTAGAGTCTAAAACACTAATACGAAACTCAACCTTCCAAGAATTCATTCCGGACATCGACTTAACTGAAGACAACTGTTCTAAAACTAATAAACTCAACGAAACCATGTTGAAAATGTACGCACTACATCCTGTAAAACTAACTCATCTGGACCTAGACGAACTTAAATATGCACAATATCGTCTCAATCAATTTGACGAACAACTACAACAAGAACTAAATAAACCCTTCTTCATACAGAATGAAAATGGTATCCTACATTACGCAAAAGTTATTGGAATCTCCGCAACCGTATTAACAACTATTTACTTTCTAATACGCTTCAAATTTATTCAATATTTCTGGAAGAAAATCAAACCAAATGGTCAATCTTCAAACACATTCATCAATTGTTGTTTTGGTCAACGTAGCCGCCAAACAGCTCATTACCAGCCCTCCGGGCCAACACACGATTTAGTTTACTATAATCCACGAATTACCACATCAGACGATGACGGTTAAAATCCAAGTGGTTCTCCAGTACATTCAAGTACAAATATCTATTTGCAATCTCCGCCGCAACAACAAGTGGTCGCAAGGAAAACAAGATATTCAAATACGCTCTCTTCAGTACCTACCAAGGATAACGAAAAGTTTGTTCCTAACAAAATATGAGCCAAACTTACAATAAGGGGGAGGATATGTAGCATCGTGAACATCTGCATTCGTCCACCTGGATGATTGACGTCAATAGCCAATAATGCAGCAATAAATATTCAGCAATAAATTACTATATATCCAATAGCATCTTTAATGCCAAATCAGATCAGTTCAGATTAGTTCCGATAATTAATTAAATTGTTAATTGCGAGAATATATTTAATTTTATATATTTTATTGTATTTAATAGTAATAATTTTAATAAAAGTATTTTTAACTAAAAACAACAAAGTAAATTGTTATAATTTCAAAAAGTGAACTTTCTCATTTGACTTGATAAAAGTAAAATCAAGTCATCTTATTATTGAAGTCAAAATCAAGTCATTGGACAGATTGTTGGAATTGTAATTGGACATAATATTCACTGGACGGGGAATTCATCTTCAATTTGGGACAGTGGTATTTTATGGACGCAACGCCAATAATTCAATAAGTACTTTGATTTGGGAATTGGACAAAAGGTCTACGAATTTGTATTGAACAAATGCTCTGGTGACGGCGCCCCTGCCTAATAACCCTACTGATTTGCCATACCGCCTATTGGATACGACAATATATACAAACTAAACTAAAGCGGTGCTTTGGCTATGTATGGTTATAGACTGTTCTTGAATATGTGTTGTTGAATCTTATTGTCTATCTCGTTCTGTTAAATTTGAATGTTAATAAGCTGTGTCACTCGAGGTAATTCGACACTCAGTAAACAAACTGAGCAAAAAGAACTCAAGGAATTGAGCATCAACTTGTGGTGAGTAGTGACACAGTAAACAGCAGACATTATTAGAATGATGAGGAGCGATGAAGAGGTTCTAACATGTGGACGAAGTTTGTTTTATCAATTAAAAAATGTCGTTACAAAAAATTTATATAGATATTGTATAAGTAAAAAAAAATTCGTTACGCAGGAGCTGCTTCAATTTAGCGAATTTCCTTAGAATACATAAACAACTCTCTAGCGGTCACAATTTTAGTCTGATCAAAATGAAATGTCGTATATGATTTTAGTATTTCCAAGTCTAATTTTATTATAAATGACATACGTCGAGGGGAATGTGGGGGGCGGGGGGTATAAAGAAAGAAGAAAAAACAAAATGTAAAATATCTCTCTTATTATTAGAACAATCAAAAAAAGCGTAATGAATTACTTTTGCTCAAACTCTAATGTGTACAGGGATATTAAAACTTAGTACCTACAACTTTAATTCTTATAAATTTTTCGATTTTTCAAATATTAAGGGAGATATGTCAAATTTTGTGTTTCCCCCTTCTTCTAAACCCCACTTTCCCCTTGTCCGATTTTACCCATTAACGAACTTGACCTTTTGAATATCAAAAGCGCCTCAAATATCAAATCTCATTCCGATAAGATGAAAACTGTGACCGCTAGAGTGATTACAGATCATATATATATATATATATATATATATATATATATATATATATGTCCATTATATATATGTCCATAGATATATATAAATAAATTTTACAGATGGTGATTTTTGACATCTATTAGGTAGGGTCGATGGACATTTGAAGAAATTTTTGCGAAATTTTGACTTCGGTACGAGACCAATAGCTCTATTTCCTTTCAGGAAATTCCCTAATATTAAAAACTAATAAAATGTTATACAAATGTATTTTATTTTAATAACATCCAAAACAAAAAAATTAATCTGTGAAAGAAGAAGTGGAAAACAAAGGGAATATAACCCGTTTTCATTGTAACGTCACAATCTTTGATTCGCGAAACTAGATTAGGATTTGAAAATGTGTGCATAATTTATTAAATGTGCACCCATGCTTCACTGATGGGTGGCCGAGATGGTGGATAGCTTTGAACAGGTTTGATGGTGGACAGGTGTGAGCATTCTGGGTAGCTTCCAAGAAGTTTCCACATATACCTTAAAAATAAAAATCGGAACAGTAACTTGTTCAAAGTTAACACTAGTAGAAAAAATTAAGGAACAAAAAAAAATTCCAAATTTTTAGGTAATTTTTAACAGGCTATAATTTGAAGAAAAATGGTCGTACAGCAAATTAAAAACAAGGAAATTGTAGTTCCAAGTGTCTAGTTTTTGGATCTGAGCTTTGAAATTTTTTAGCGGTAGCGGTTTTCGAGTAATCTTGAGAAAACCACCTTTTGGTCTACGGATTTGGACAACCTCCATATGGACCGGATAACTTGTTTATTCAGGATCAATTTCTGTTTTTAAAGATCTTGATAGGACTACTTCTCGCTGAGCTATTGGACTTTGAATGGAAATGGATCATTTTGTCTTTGATTATCGATATCTCAACAACCAATGGTCGCATAGAGAATTCAAAATAAGTTACTTGCTACTGCTACAAGGTTCGACCTTCTTTTATTTCAAAAATTTTTTTTCCTTCTTTAAATGAATTTGAAAAAGCAACCAAAAAAAGGCTTTTGGTGTTTTTTTGGAAAATCAAGCGCCGAATCAAAAATATCGAGGAAACCACGATTTTTAAATATGCCTTTTATAGTTCAATATACCCACAAACCCCTACAAAGTTTCAATTTGATCCATCCAACCGTTTTGTTTTGATTCATTCGATTGAACTTTTGAAAAAATCAAAGGATCACGATTTTTTCTCTTAAACGCTGATTATCTCTAAAAAAAAATGGAAAAAAGAAAGTTTTCTCTCGACTTGTGTCACATTTTTATCGCGATCAGCATTTAAAGTTACGAAAAAATATATATATAAATTTTTTTTTAATTATTTTTTTTTCGATTCACTTCAGTATATTTATCTAAACAATCTCTAATGACTTCCAACACGATTCCGCTACTGCTTACCTTGATTCTGCTGACTAAATTGCTGCTAATTAAATTTAAAAAAAAAAGTATCCCCCCAACTGAATTTCGACAACAATTTCACACTTTTCAGAGATTGTTTTGCGATACATTTTTTGAACCCACACAAACAGGTATTTTTCAATATCTCGTGTTTATGCCATATACCGGGAGACGAACGGAAACAATCGTCGCCCTGGATAAGGTCACCATCGTATCACTACTCGCCGCGATGATCGGGCATTTGTTCACGCAATTTCAACGTAAACCATTCGTTAACGCAAACATTGTGGCACGAAACTTCCCAAATCGGAGACGACAGCAACAGCGACGGCAAAATCAAGTCCGAAACATTTCCTCCCGCACGGTCAGAAACCGTCTTCATGAAAGCAGGGTACAAGCACACCACTCTAATCGCCGACTTCGTTTAGAGTATGCTAACCAACATCGTAATTGGACCTTGAGACAATGGGGAAATGTTTTATTCGCTGACCAATCCCGTTCCAATCTCCATGGTAGCGACCGACGTCCTCTTATTTGGCGCCGTCGTGGAGAGCGTTCCCGTCAAGACTTCGTTCGTCCGCTTACGGCGGTGGATCGGTCATGGTTTGGGCCGGTGTTTCACGAAGTTGGAGAACACCTTTGGTGATTGTTCGTGAAAATTTGACGGCGAGGTGCTATATTAACCAAATTTTAAGGCCAATTGTTCTGCTCAGACGACAACACCTGAGTTCATTCATTTTGATGGAGGATAACGCACGCCCACACACGACAAATATCACCAGGCGCTTCTTTGTACAGCAAAACAGCACATTGCTGCGATACCCAGCAATGAGTCCAGATCTCAATCCCATTGTGCATGTTTGGGACATAATGGGCCGACGATTGCGCAGGGAGTACCCAAATTTGCAGAACATAGCCGCATTAGAGCGCCCACTTCAACAAATTTGGAAAACCATTCTTCAGCTTGAAATTACACGATGCTTCAAGATGGCTGAACGCTTGTGGGCCGTTATTAAGAGCAGAGGTGGCATTACCCGTTATTAAACGCACACACACACCCTTTGTAGTCTTTAAATACGATGGAACTGACGAACCACTGGGTCTCATTTCTCCTAAATAACCACACATAACCACACACACACACAGACACGCTGTTTGGAGTTTGGAGTCTTTAAATACGGTGGAACTGACGAACCACCGGGTCTCATTTCTCATAAACAACCACACACCCACCAACACCTTCGACTTTCACGTGGTACGCTTTGGGTAACCCTAATGCCGGCGGTTTTTTTTAATTTCCAGAAAACATTCCAAAAAAGAATTATTATTTTTAAAATTTTTATTTTTTTATTTTTGTAACTTTAAGCACTGATCGCGTAAAAAATGTGACAAATGTGAATAAAGTTTTAGTAGCTACCAATTGTATTTATATTATTTTATAATACTTTTGTATTGTCAATCCAGTAAACCATGCACATTTTTTAGACGCAGTGGTTGTATTTTATTAGGCAATATTGGGTTGGTTAGCTTACCCATTTTCCAAATACTATACAAATGCTATAAAATAATATAATAAAATTTGCTGCTACGTATTTAAAACTCTATATTTCACACTCTATATTTTATTTATTTTTGTATTTAACCATAAATACAAAATGAACTAGCTTATAGTAATTTGCACCGAGTTTTTTTCCTAGCTAATTGTTTAATCAATTTATCGTTGTCATGTTCCACATAAACATGAAATTAAGTCTCGGCACTGCAAATCGTCACCGCAGTACATACGAATATTCAGTCAGCTATTTTGAGATTTTGAAAGACCATTAACTGTACCGCTCAATGTTTCTGATTGCACAATTGGAGAACTGTCTATAGTACTACGTATATGTTTAATATAACCTATATGTATTTAATGTATACGACACCCAATAATTGAATCAAATGAAAGTGAGAGTGAAAAATAAAAAAGGAAATCATAAATAAGAAATAATAAATTTCAGTTATAATGATTCTCAGAACCAAACAGAAACAAAACTGTAAATACTCTTAATGATTACCCGCTTAGAGAAACATCTATATCACTTCATGTATAATGAATGAATGAATGATAACGGGGAGATTTGGTGGACTGCGACCTATCAGATGTATTGTGCTTCCCCATATGGTGCTTAATGAGACCACTCTCGTCTTAGAGCACATCGTCTAGCCCTATTTCCTCCAGGAAGTACAGGATCTGGTTTGGGTCTAGGGAGTGTAGCTCCCCTGAATATATCTCAGACATTTTAATATTTTGTGTATGAGGGAGTAACAGTATATTAGGAGATGTTCCGGAGTTTCCTCCATTTCTTCACAAACCTGCAGTTGTCCTTATTTCTCAAGTCTAGCTTCCTAAGGTGTCCCCTGAGTCTACAATGCCCCGTAAGCAACCTCGTCAGAAGCCGCAGCCCGTTTCTGCTCAGGCTAATGCAGGTTTTGTGTCATTTGTGCTTATAGTTCCCGTGAAGGTTTTTTGCATACCTGAGCCCTGGAAGGTTCCTTCAGAGTGTGATCATCTTGGTGTCTTCCTTTCTGATCTCCTTTCCATAAAAGTGATAACCAAATCCACAGAATGGCTCTGGCCCTGTTAGGATTCTCAATGCTCCGTTCCCCGCCAGACTATCCGGTATCTTACTCCCGTCTATTAATACATGTCCTGGGATCCAAGGGAGGGTGTTTTTGTAATTCTTTCCCAGGTTTTTAAGTTTGTCTAGGCATTTCCATGCATCTTTGAGCTGATTTGAACCTATCTAGGTTGAACTGGGTACATCTTTCAATAGCCAGTATTTCAGCCTGAAAAACGTTGCGGAAATTGTCCATAGATTTTGAGTGTTTGACCCTAGGTCTATACATGACTACCTGGGTTTTTTCGAGAGACTTTGATCAGTATATCATTTTATCAATCACCAAGTGGAGAGGTGTGGGGTAAATAATTACCTCCATTGTCACCGTGGGGCACCTATAAGCACAATCATGATTCCAGTAATGCATAGGCGACCAGGCGTTGCATGTTGTCTAGGGTTTTCATCGTAATGCCAAGCTTGGCCCTTTTAGCCCAAGCACTGCCCCGTACGTGATTATGGGTCTCACCATCATAGTGTATATCCACCGCAGGGTAATGGAGTTGCACTCCCATGTTTTTTCTTCTATGTTCCTGCACACCATTAATGCTCGCGTAGCTTTGTTAGTTACATCTTCTACGTGTTTATCCCATATAAGCTTATTGTCTAGTGTTACCCCCAGATATTTAACTTCTTTCTTCTACTCTAAGTTTGCTCCGCCTAGTCGGATGTGTCTTAGATTTGGAAGCTTACTCTTCTAAGTGAAGGATATCAGTGTGGTCTTTCCTGGGTTCATATTTAGCCCCACTAATTCGTACCAATCTTTTGAACTATGTATCGCGTTTTGGATAATATAGTAAAGCGTTTCTTCTAACTTACCCCTGGCTATGATTACTATATCATTGACATAGTTTTTGTAGTTAAAGCCAGAATCCTGGAAGTTAAAGTCAGTTTGTTCGTCCAAAGTTCGTCAACCACTAGACTTCAAATTACGGGGGATTTCTTCCTGTGGCCATCTGCGGGATATATCAGTCCTGATACGCTTTAGTCCCATCAGAGTTTCAGCCGTTTTTTGTGGCCAACATCTCGCACATCCATTTTTAAATGGTATCATCCACCCCCACTTTGTCAGTGCTTCTCTGGCCTCCTTGTGTGTGGGGTTGTCTACGTCCAAGAAGGCACAGATGGCTATTTCCTTATCCTTGAGTGATCTTGTATAAGTTCTATCAGCTGAATAAGAATGGTTTCTGTTTATCTTCACGCTCTATAAGCATGCTAGTGGGATCGCAGTGGCACCACCACTAGCATGCGACTTCTGAGGAATAAGGTTCTCATGTAATTATACACAACCCTTTCCATCGTTTTTTGTAAAAATAGATGCAATGCTGATGGGTCTTTGATAAACTTTGGCAAAGTAATATCCTTTTTCTATATCTTGGGAATAAAGGTAACCGTGACCCTTATCCAAGTACTTGGTATATACCCAAGTGCCACGTTACTTCGACTTATTATGTTCTTATGTAACTATCCACAACCTTTTCCATCGTGTTTAGTAAAAAATCTGTAATACTCATAGGTCTGAAGGACTTTGGCAAAGTAATATCCTTTTTCCCTATCTTGGGAATTAATATAACCGTGGCTTTTCTCCAAGTACTTGGTATATACCCAAGTGTCAGACTACTACGACTTAAGTTGACTGGAGAAGGGCGTGAAATATGACATCCACAACTGACGTTTTAAACGGCTGAAGGATATTGATAGCCCTTGGCAACATATGTATTGTAAATCTAGACGCCACCTTCTCCCAATTCGCTTTGTTTGGTCTACTCTGGTCTACTTTGGTTTTGAGTAGTTACCATTTCTATGTCCTCGGATGGCAAGCTGTCTGGGAAATAAGTTCCGAGTAGTAGAAGAGCCCTTTGCTTTCTCCTTCAGTGTAGCTACTATCCAGTCTCTTGAGTGACATTGTCATTACCACTCCGCTTTTGGCTAACACCTTGGGCATCCTTGCTGCTGTAGGTATATAGTCTCCGTTGTGCTTTGCTCTGTTAAAATGAGAGCGTCCCTCGGATCTTAAGTTTGATAAGTGGCTATTCCACCATGGGACATCACCGTGCTACCTATTCGTGCTTATGGGACAACTGGGTATATATGTATCCATTATTGCTCCATTTACTTCCTTTAGTGAGTTTTCTAGTTCTACGTGAGTTTTCTAAATTGCACTTCCTATTCACTTTGAACGTACCTCAGTGTGAAAAAAATTATCCTAGGGTCTGACAGTCAGGTTCATGTGAGACTCTTCAGTTCCTGATTGATTGATTAGGCTTGAAAAATTTTATTTTGTAAGTTTCCTCTTAGTATGTTTTAAAATTTTATAACGCGGCAAGTAATTTGTTTTCTTTTGATTCAAATATTTTAAATGAAAACATGCCGCGATATAAAATTTTAAAAACATACCACAGAAAACTTTTTCAACGAAATAAATTTTTTCAACCAAATTTTTTCTTATGCACTTTTATTTTGCACTTACGTTCTTACATTTTAATTTATATATTTAAGTAGCTCGACTGTTTAATGGGGTATAATCACTTTTTAAGGAGCAACTATTTTATGAAGTATCTCCCCGAAAACTCAGCCCTTTTTTACATTTATGTTTTTGATCGGATATATTTTTAATAAATAATAACAACAATTGAATAAATATTAGTTTTTATATTTAAAATTTTATATTCTATTTCGTCAATTAAAACTTGAAAATATAATAACGGATGAAGCGAAACTTGTCGAATTGTTGAAGGAATTTAATTATGATATTAATGAGAAAATTGCAGAAGTGAACGAGACTTTTAATAGCAAATTCACTACGTTTTTTGATGAGTTTTCGGAATGGAATAATCAAGTAAAAAATCAAGAAACTTGTATTGATCAACTAGAGAGTGAAGTCAGAAAAAGAAATTTTATTCAGCATGGTGGCAAAGAGACGGAACGAAATTATTTTGAATTAGAAATAAAAGTTATTGGCATTTTCCAGAATCAGCTCTCTATTGACATCAGTTGATATTGATATCACTGATATCGATTTTTTGCGTGGCTTGGCCAAAATTACAAGGATGCTAGCATTCTGTGAATTTGACTTTAATTCGGGTCGATTGATGAAAATCCCATCTTTCGAGCATAAATAGAAGTTAAACGGGTTGCTTAAGGGGTGCTTTTTCCATTTTTTAGGGGGAAGCGATGTAAAATTTTAAGTTTTTCGAATGATCTTCTAATTTTATAGCTATTTAGCGTCGAATAAAAAAAACCGCAACTTTCTAGCTTAGGGGGTGTTTAACCCATTTGCAAAGGGTTGCGACGAAAAAATTTACGTTTTTAAAATAATCCTGTTGTTTTAAACCGTCGAATGGAAAAAACTCGATCTTTTTAAGATGAAGAGAAGTGAAAAAGGCAGTTTTAGGGGTGCTTTTTCCCATTTTCGGATGGTTGCGGTGTAGGTAATTTGTTTGTAGTAATTTGTTTGAATAACCTTCTTAATTTGTAGCTATTTAGTGCATGTAAAGAAGAAAAGGGGCAGTTTAAGAGGTGTTTAACCCATTTGCGAAGGGTTTCGATGGAAATATTTATGTTTTTTTAATAATCCTGTTATTTTAAACCTGTTCCACGTCGGATGGGAAAAAACCGATCTTTTTAACATGATAAGAAGTGAAAAGTGCTGTCTCAGGGATGTTTTTCCAATTTTCGATGTAGGTAATGAAATTTTTCAAAATTTTCTGTTAATTTGACTGTATGTTGGGTTTACTGGTGAAAGTTCCATCTTTCTAGCATTTATTTAACAGAAAAGTGTAATTTTGGGGGGTGTTTTTACGATGTTTTGGGGGGTTGCAATAAAAAAAATTTAAATTTTTCTAATATCTTTCTTACTTTGTAGCTTTTAAGCGTCGAATGCAAAAAACCGCATCTCTCTAGCATGTATAGAAGAAAAGGGGTATTTAGGGGTGTTTATCCCATTTGCGAAGGGTTTCGAAGAAAAAATTTATGTTTTTTAATAATCCCATTATTTTAAACCTGTTCCACGTCGAATGGAAAAAAGTTATCTTTCTAACATGATAAGAAGTGAAAAGGGCAGTTTTAGGGATGTTTTTCACAATCTCATCTAGAATGACAATCCCATCATTCGAGCATGTATAAAACTGAAAAACGTAATTTTGGAGGGTGTTTTTCAATTTTTCGGGGGATTGCAAGGAAAAATATTAAGTTTTTCGAATTAATTTCCTAGTTTGTAGCTATTTAGGGTCGATTGCAAAAAACTGCATCTTTCTAGCATGTAATGAACAAAAAGGTTGGTTTTTGGAGTGTTTTTCCCAATTGCGAAGGGTTTTGATCGAGAAATTTTCTTTCTTAAAATAATTCTGTTATTTTGAACCTGTTCCACGTCGAATGGAAAAACCCTATCTTTCTATCATGAATAGAAAGTGAAAAGGTCACCTTTAGGGATGTTTTTCCCATTTTCGGGGGGGTTACGATGCAAGTTTTAAATTTTTTCAAAGTATTGTGTTAATTTGACTTTATGTCGGGTCGATTAGTGAAAATCCCGGCTTTCTAGCATGTATATAATAAAAAAACGTAATTTATTGGGGTGTTTTTCCCAACTGTGAAGGGTTATGATAGAAAAATTTACGTTTTTCAAATAATCCTGTTATTTTAAACCTTTTCCACGTCAAATGGAAAAAACCCGATCTTTCTAACTTAAATAGAAGGGAAAAGGGCAGTTTTAGGAGTGTTTTTCCCATTTTCGGGGGTTGAGATAGAGATAATGAAGTTTTCTGTTAATTTGACTTTATTTCTGGTCGATTGGTGAAAACTCCAACTTTGTAGCATGTATTGAACAGAAAAACGTTATTTTGGGGGATGTTTTTCCTATTTTCCGCGAGGTTGCAATGAAAAAATTGAAGTTTTCCTAATTTTTTCCTCGGTTTGAAGCAATTTCGCGTCGAATGCAAAAAACCGCATCTTTCTAGCATGTCTAGAAGTGGATTGGGTTTTGTATAGATCAGTGAGTGAGTGTGTAAATCAGTCAGCTTCAGAATTTAACATGTAACTCGTTGCTTCGAAATGTTGCATCTATATGACAGGTAGCGTTCATGAAATACATAATTTGGGTATAAGGATTTGTAGTATTCACTGTAATTCGATTATTCAAGCCTACTCAAATCTTTATGTTTTAGATGCATTTCGTACATCATTACAAGTTCCGTTTCTTTGATCCTTGCTATATCTTGTGAATTCTAAATTTCTAACTAATCAATTTCACACATCATTGATTTTAAATTTGTACACCAATTGTATCTTCTAACGTGTTCAGTGTTTCTATCATTTGTAAAGAGCACAAAGTTTTTCATTATAGCACTTTTTAATATTTCGGCTTTTTGGCTGTTTCAATAAATGTACCCACCAGCGTAACATCTTCTGGAAAATACGGAGTGCTAAATGTACTTTGTTTGTCTCCAGCCTGACTATGAAGTTTGGGGTATTTCTTTTTATACCAATTAATTTTTTCAAAAATTGTAGTTGCACAGTTTCAATTTGTTCCAAGTTATTAGGTGCCCATATTTCTCCTGCAGACGTTAATGTTGTTGTGACAATTGAGTGGTATAATCTCATCTTTGCTTCCCATGTATCAGATTTTAAATCCAAGAGACTATGTCGAACACGGCCAGATACTAGTTTAGCTTTGGAGATCAATTCTTCCGTTGCTTTCCTGTGTTTACCCGAGCATGAGAATTGAACACTAAGGTAGTTATATTCGTTGCACACTTCAATGACGTCGCTCCCATACTTGAAAGTTGGCATTTTCTTGCATTTAGCTGAATTTCTAAATATCAATAGTTTTGTTTGGCTTGGGTTCAATGTTAATTTATTATATTCGCAATATGTTTTGAGGTGATTTAATTTATTCTGAATATCAGCAGGTGAGTATCCAAATATAACTGCGTCATCGGCGTACATTAATAACAGTATATCATGAAGATGATCTGCACTGATTCCTATCATGTTATCGTCTCGAAATGATTTTTCCATATCATTAATGCATATGTTGAACATTACGCTCGATAAACTTTCACCCTGCAAAACTCCAGTGTTTATTTGGATGTCATTTGTGCATTTGGAACCCATTTTTACGACAAAATTAGCACCATCATATAAACTTTTTATTATGCTTATAATTTTTCCACTAATGCCTATCTCGTACAACTTCCTCCACAATAATTCATGGTTAATTGTATTTAATGCTCTTCGAAAATCCACAAATAAGGCATACACGTATTTACCCTTACAATTTAGATGCTTATTGACTAGAGTATCATGTATGAAAATATTATCCAAGCATGATCTGTTTGAGCGAAAACCACTTTGAGTATCTGACAGTATTTCATTAGTTTCCAACCACATTGTTAAACGGTTGTTTAAAATACTTCTATCTTCTTTGTCTCCACTTTTATAAACTAGAGTTACTTGCATTTTGTGCCATTTATTTGGGATACTTTCTGTTTGTAAAATTTTGTTATACAAGTGTAATAAGTAATGAGGCCAGTTATCGGGAAGGTTTTTTAGGAACTCATAGCTGATGTCATCAGGACCGATTTGTTATTTTTCACCTTCTTTAGTGAACATATCGATTCATCAATGGCAATATTAGTATCTAATTGTTGGTTATACACATCATAAAAATCAATCGATATATTTTCCTTTTCACCATATATGGTCTTAAAATATGTTTCACACTCATTTATATCCAGTTCATCAAGATTGAGCGCGCATTTTCTATATTTGTTAACTACTCTCCAAAAGCAACCAGCTTATTTAACATTAGCAAGATCATGAAGTAAGTGATTCTTGTATTTGATTTTGTAGTGTTTTACTAAATTTGTGTAATTTTTACGGGCTTCTAAGTAACTTTCGAGATCATTTTTCAGGAAACCCTTTTTACTCCGTTTTTTGTAACAAATACGCGTTTGCTTTTTTGCGTAATTTATTTCGCAGTTAAACCATGGACTTTTAGCTTTAATTATTTTGTCATTTTTTGTTTTACACTGAACTTGTCTTTTCATTCCTGTCTTGTCAGCGGCACATTTAATTACTTTTTCCAAATTCTCTATGAGATTGTTATTATTTTCAAAATCGTAGTATATATTTGGACTTTTATTCATTGCTGTCATGTAAGATATTTTTTTGGGTTTCATCCCATTTAAATAGACTCTTAAAGTTTTTATTAGTTCCAGTATTTAAAACAAAAGTCTCATAGAAAACATTTTTAAGTCTAAATTGCATACAAAGTGTGTTGACACTGATTCTCCTGGATCATGTTGTATCCAAAAATCTCTTACTAATTCCAAGTCGTTCACAAACTAGGTCGTTTACACTAGTACCATTCGGTGTTATACTACATGATCTTCCATTTATAACCAACAAAACTAACTTCTTCCATATAAATATATATATATATATATATATATATATATATATATATATATATATATATATATATACATATATATATATATATATATATATATAAATGTATATATATATATATATATATATATATATATATACATATACATATATATATATATATATATATATATATATATATATATATATATATATATATATATATATATATATATATATAAATGTATATATATATATATATATATATATATATATATATATATATATATTGATTTAATAGACAGTATTATTATAAACTATATGTTTAAAGAAAAAAACGAATTTTTCAAAGAATTATTTTAAGTTTGAAATTCAAAACAAATTATTAATATTGATGTTATATTAAGAATGTACGAGCAGGGTACCTGGTGAGGGTAAGCATTTATGGGTGCGTGGTGAAGGGGAAAAATTAACCACGTTTTCGTAATTATACGTCTGGCAACACTGTGTCTGATATTTTTATTTTTATTATGTCAATATGTCAGAAATAAATAACCAAAAAATTTTTCTTGCTTAGGTTTACTATTTTTTTCTCTAAAAGTAATTAAATTCTTGTTAAACAATTATTTAAAATAGTATTATTAATAAATTGTTTTATTTAACACTTATTTAAAAAGAAAACAAAAATATTTACGTTGACATTTGTAGGTTATGTTCGGAACCTAGTATTATTGTTATTATTGCTCTGTTTCACTTTGATAGCATGTGTGTCTTTTTAATGATTTACAGCGTTGCCTATACCGCCAACGCCGAAATAAAATTTACCCGAAATCTCAGTTTTTTTCTTAAATGTCTTTTTTATTAGGCCGGTCATACCGGAATTTTATTGGATCAATCTCTTTATTAATATTTATATTTTCTATTGTGTAGTTTTTTTTTTATTCATCTTATTTTATTCCAAGTGAAAATTATCAAAATATGTCGACGCTCACGAGTTTCTCCATAAGAGCAATGCATTAAAACTCGAACTTTAACATTAAATAATTAATTCAAGATCCCGGTAACCCCCCTGAAACTTTGGTAATTGATTTATATGCACTTCAAGTACATGTAAAGAAAAAATCAAGCCTTAATCTTTTGGAAGCTTCAGCGCTCGTACATTCTTAATCCAACGGAATAATCACGAAATTAATTTACAAAAACAAATATTTTTTACTAAATAAAAATTTTTTTGTACCATCCCCACAAAGTATAACCAGAGATTAGTAGAAATATCGCTCATGCCTATACTAAAAGATGCAAGTTTTGGGCGCTGAAAAACTGTGCGACAAGGTTGCCACTGTGCGACAAGGAAGCTCTTATGCGAAAGGTCTGTATATTTTGTGGCAACTTCTATGTGTTGTCAGCGGGTCTCCTTCCAAATATTATGTGTCTTCGCGCATAAGAGTGTCTTTATTACTCAACGGCAACATATAGGGAATATTATGTGAGTGACAAGGATGATCTTATGCGTTTCTTGCTATATGATGCTAGCCATTTAGTGTTCTTGTTACTCTTGTTACTCTTGTGAACACAAAAACCTCCTTGTTGCTCTTACGCGGAACTAATAATTTTTGTTCATATTTGCTTACCTTATAAATGAAGTTAATTTATTTTTTACATTAAAAATATGTACTGATTGTATTTTAAAATACACCCAATCTGCAAACAATGTATAGTGTATCTATCGCTGTCTATATGTAGTGAACTATGATATGGTTTGCTTTATTCTGCATTAAAATCGGAGGCGGGTTTGATACGTTCTCACCACAGATATTTGCCATAAGATCAGTCTTTGGTGGGGACATCTGCTTGTAGAGTAGTAGAGTATCATGGTATACTGTTAACTGTGCATAGACAATGATAGATGCACTATCGTTGTTTGCAGATTGGGTGTATTTTAAAAAACAAGCTGTATACTTAAGTTATTATAAAATATTTAAAATTAAGGATTTGTTTTTGTAAGCAATCAACAATGTTTTTTATTTTTCGTTTTGACATTAGGTCACATAAAAATTTATTTGACCTCTTCCAGTCTAGCTTACGTAATAAACGAGTCAATAGGTCGTATTTAAGTAGGAATAGTGGCAAAGTCGGTATTTGTACTCTTTCATACAGCTCTATCGCCCGCGCCTGCGCGTTGTGCTGCTGACGTTGCTAGGCCTTCCCCTTTCCGCGCACGCACATTACCTGTTGTCCACATGCTTGCGCATGTTTGCTGCGAATTCGTCATTCAAAATATTGCCTTCTCCGGTACGTGCACCGCAAACTCAGCAGTATCTAAGCATAAGCAAAAAACCAATACAATTTTTATTGCCTTTTGTCACCACTTATACGTGTGAAGCTGCGTTCTCAGCCTTGGTGTACTTAAAAAATAAGTATCGAAACAGACTGGATATCGAAACTAATTTGAGAATAAAATTAACATTGTTACCTCCTAATTTGAAATTGTTATGTGATGACAAACAACATCATCCATCGCACTAAGGACAAAATATGTGGAAACAAAGTTTGCTTCATTTACTAAAGTTTTAAATGATTATAATTGTTAATTTTTCAATTTCTTATATTTTTTTACATAATTATTTTGCAATTTTTGTGTATGAAATAAACACAAAAATAACTTGATTTTCATTAAAAATTAAAAATTTCTTTTGTACATAATTGGTTTTTTTTTCATAAGGTGGGTCGCGATAAATTTTAAAACCTCCTACCGGGCCTCGGTCAAAATAGTTTGGGACACGCTCACCTATATCCATATCAAAATCAATAATCATCATGCAGTAAATACAGTATTTTCCCATAGAACTCCGTCATAACAAATCGTGGAGTTGAGCTATCGGGGAAACCACGTTAAAAAAAATGCGCTAAAAAGTAAACTACATCATAGGTGGTGTGGAAATGTGTGCATATCATGTAGAATGTAACTCCTTTAACTTTTAGAATGGCGATATCTTAGGAATAGTGATTCTTAAGAAAACAAGTATAAGCACCATTTTTGTTGATAATTTTATGATCTACAATTTTTGTCTGGGCTATATTTTTTATAAAGCTTACCGTTTTCCAGAAAAATCCAAAAAACCGGAAATTTTGACCTTTGACCTTGAATAGCACACATGGGATTTTTGGGGCCTTTTGGCACCTAAATTCTACTGGTGTATCCCAGGTCTCTACCAAAATTCAGCTCTGCCAGAATTTTTGTTATTTTAAATGTCTATTTTAACCGGACTATAAAAAAAGTTGGTACTAGCATACATAATACAATTCCTAGAATTTCAAATCAAAACAAAAACAAAATATGTTTCATTTACTTAAAAAAATTTCTTTAAAATTTTAAAATATACTTTTTATTTATAATCCAAGAATATTTTTAATGTAATAAACAATAATCTATTATAAAAAAAATTAATTTTTATAAAAAACATAAATTTATAAAAAACAATTAAATTTTTTTTTTAATTGCTTGAAAAATATTATATATAACATTTTTTTTTTTTTAATTAAAAAAAAACTAAAATTAAGAGTTTTTCTGTCACTCTAACGGGCGATTCCCTATAGGTTGCCATTGAGTAACAAAGACACTCTTATGCGCGAAAACAGTAAGCGTTTTGGCAACACATGAGGAATAACGCTTAAGAGTGTCTCTGTTACTCTAACGCTCGATTCCCTATATGTTGCCACTAAATATACAGACCTTTGGCATAAGAGCTTCGTTCTCTAAGGCGTCGCTCTTTTTCAGCGCCCAAAACTTGCCTCACATGTTAGTATGGACATGAGCGATCTCTCTACTAATCTCTAGTCTAACATTCAAACACGCACTTTAGCGTCGACCAATAGGATTTGATTATCGGCCATCACAGAAGACTATGCATTTATAATGTTATTATCAAAACAAAATTTTGCAAAAATCTCTATTTCCCGATATAAATTTCGTGGTTTCATAGTTTGCCTTTCGGTTTGGACACTATCAATCTTTATGCCAAATATAAACTTTTAAGGACTTATGGTCTAGGCTCTGTAATTATTATTATGTTACCCAAAAATTATGGGTGTGTGCATGTTTTTTGTGTGTTTTGAACTAAAATAACTGTTTAGCTGTTTATTTATTAACGATGATTAAAAAAACAGTCTCTTGTAATTCCGTAAATATTAATATTCGAAAAATCATCACTGTACCTCTTTTTGTGCAAAAGTTATATCGGGGTCAAAAATGGTCGAATCTTTCGTGTAGTAATATCACGGTAACGTACACAGGCAAAAACCCCTTAAACTCCGCCTATCGCACTACCGTGCTCTAGATAATCAGTTTCTCAAATGCCATTCAGCATTAGTTTACTGTGTTCATGTCAATTATTAACAAAAAGCAGAAAAAAAATTCAAAGTGCAGTTCGATCATTAACAAAACTGTTCATGATACTCATATAGCTTTACTAGATATACCTTTTTACTAGATATAGATAAGCATGTTTACTAAATAAGCAAAAAAATTCTATTTTGGGATAAAAATTTCTGGTTTTCATTATTTTCCTGTCGGTTTCAGTACTAGACCTAGCAATAAGTTCATTGATTGCTGTTTAATTGTTGTTTAAAATAAATGTTTGTTACTTATATTCACTACAGTGTTAAGTAAAAAAGATAATTTTTGTGTTCCGTTGGAAAAATAAAGTTTTACTATTTTTCTTATAAGTTTCAAGGTTTTTCACGTCGAATGCAAAAAGCCGCATCCTTCTAACATTTCTGGAAGTGGGTTAAACATAAACACTTAACTTATAATAATGTTATTATCATTATCCAATACGAATTAAGATAGAACCAATCAGATTGACGTATATAAGAATATGGGCTTACAATGTTATATTTACCAAAACAAAAATTCAAAAAGTTTCTTATTTCAAGATAGAAATAAAAGTTAGTTTTCATAACTTTTCTGTCGGTTTGGGTACTAGATCTAACTGAATGCCAAATATCAATTTTACAGGATATCTGGAAGTAGGCTTAAATTATGATAGACTATATACTTAATCACTACTGTAGTTCTTTTCGTTCAAAAGCTATATCGACGTGAAAAATGATCTAAAAGAACGGGAGGTAATAGCACTGTGTGCACGAAGGCCAAAAACCCCTTAAGCTCGGCCCGTCGTACTACCGTGCTACTATATAAGATAAGATAATATCTGTATTTAGACCATACTCATTACAGTGATTGATTCAATAATGAAATTAATAAATACTTAAAATGTAATTTTGAATATAAAAAAAGTGTTTAAATGATTCCATAAAAACATAAATGAAATTGATTTTGGTTAAATAAAAATAATAGAAAAAAAAAACAAACATTCAAAATATGAAAAAAGAAGAAAATACAAAATAAATATAAATAATTAATAAATATTGCAATGTTTATTCATTAGTGTACAAACTTCTTAGTCGTTGCAATTCTCAAGTTCGGCCAAATTGTTTTCAGTACCCTCTGTGGAATAGTATCTTAAGAGGGTAGTCCTGAAAGGAGACAGAAGAGAACATCTAAGTATAAAATGCTCTAAGGATTCTTGTTCCACCAAATTATATAATGAACACACTTCAGCTGCGTCCCATTTATATAATATTCATTATATAATATAGATTAAATGAAAGATTGTAGTACTCGTTTGTAATGGTGCATATGCGTCTACATATGCGCGCTACGCAGAACGCGCGCCGCTCGTGCTCATCGAATTCGTCATATTCGGACGATGCGCGCGCACGGTGCTAAACGATCCATCTGAAGTCTTAATTAAAATGTAAACATTTAAATTAATATCTTTAGATTATTTTCAGGCTTAAATAACGAGTTTTTGTGATTGATTCAACTTCACTGCAATATGAATATATGTTCGTGAGTTTCCTATGGATCGCTCGGTTGAAATAAACAATTCCAATGAACCGCAGGCGAGCGGCGCAAAAACCACTCGGGGTTCGTGGCACGTATATGTGGACGCACCATATTAGTCACCTTATTTAATTTCAATAATTTTTGGCAATATAACTCAAATATATAGAACTTGTTAGGAAAAAGGACCTTTAGTAATGCGAATTTCATCAGCTCGTTTACAATAATTCTAAGCTATGAATATAAGACTTAATATACATTGCTAGGTAATATAAAAAGCAGTATTAATCCGATCAAAAACATAAATGTAAAAAATGGCCGAGTTCGTAATTTTTCTCTTAGTATGTTTTTAAAATTTCATATTGCGGCAAGTGTTAATTTAAAATATTTTAATCAAAAGAAAACAAATTACTTGCAGCGTTATAAAATTTTAAAAACATACTAAGAGCAAAATTACGAAATAAATTTTTTTAACCAAATTTTTTCTTATATTTTACTTACACTTACATTCTTACATTTTACTTTTCACTATTTACTTTGTAAATAGCTCGGCTCTTTAATAGGATATCATCACTTTTTAATGGGCAACTATTATATGAAATATCTCCCCGAATACTCAGGCCGGTTTTACATTTATGTTTTTCATCGGATATGACTACTTTTTGCAAGGCTTAAATATACAAAGCCGAAGGCTTTGCACAAAACCTATATTTGGAAAAATGTACCCTTACTTTCTGTGTTTGGCTCTATAAATATTCTCTGTAATATATATCTGTAAATATTAGAGAAACAGAAAAAATGATAAGAAACTTAATTGTCTCTAAACTTACCTTTTCCCCTCTCCGATTCCGATCATGATAACCATAAAAATGCATTGTTATCGGAACTGTACCAACATGTAAAAATTTAATTCCGTAGGATCAGAGGAAGTAGGTCAAATTTAACTTGCAAGATTCCATTACAGACACAGGTGGAACAGGTAAAACTAAATAAAAGCTTATAATATTTGAATAAATGTATCCTTTTTGAGACAAAATAAATCCGATCAAAATCATAAATATAAAAAGGGCCGAGTTTTCAGGGAGATACTTCATATAATAGTTGCTCCTTAAAAAATGCCATTAAAGAGCCGAGCTATTTACAAAGTATATAGTGAAAAGTAAAATGAAAGAATGTAAGTGTAAGTAAAATGTAAGAAAAAATCTATTTCGTAATTTTTCTCTTAGTAGTTTTTTTAAATTTCATATCGTGGCTTTTAATTTAAAATATTTTAATCAAAAGGAAACAAATTACTTGCCGCGTTATAAAATTTTAACAATATACTAAGAGAAAATTACGAAATAAATTTTTTCAACCAAATTTTTTTTACATTTTACTTAGCACTTACATTCTTACATTTTACTATTTACTTTATAAATAGCTCGGCTCTTTAATGGGATATCATCACTTTTTACGGAGCAACTATTATGTGAACTATCTCCCCGAAAACTCGGCCCTTTTTACATTTGTGTTTTTGATCGGATATGACTAAGTTTTGCAAGACTTGCACAAAACGCTATACATGAATAAATGTACCCTTACTCACTGCGTTTCGCTCATCAAGCCCTTTCATTTGATAGACATATCATAGGGATTAATGTGAAAATTATAAATCGCCATTTTGCGGCGACTGCCATATTGGATTTATAATGACGTCTTTTTACTTACTGTGTTTCACACATACACCCCTTTCATTTGATATCATAGGGGTAAATGTGAAAATTTTAAATCGACATTTTGCGGCGTCCAACATATTCGATTTATAACGATGTCACTTTACTTACTGAGTTTCGCTCATCAAGACCCTTCATTTGATACCCATATCATATGGGTTAATGTGGAAATTATAAATCAGTATTTTGTGACGGCTGCCATATTGGATTTAGGATAAGGTTTTTTTACTCACTGTGTTTCGAAAATAAATCCCTTTCAGTTGATACCCATATCATAGGGGTTAACGTGGAAATTATGAATCGCTATTTTGCTTCGGCCGCCAAATTGGATTTAGAATGACATCACTTAACTTACTGTGTTTCGATCATCAAGCCCTTTCATTTGATACCAATATCATAGGGGTTAATGTGGAAATTATAAATCGCCATTTTGCGGCGTATGTTATTTTGGTTTAGAATAACGTCAGTTTACTTACTCTGCTTCGCTCATCAAGACCTTTCATTTGACAACCATATCATATGGGTTAATTTGGAAATTATTAATCGCCATTGTGCGGCCACTGCCATATTGGATTTATTATTATGGTTTCTTTTTTCTCCTTTTTTCAAGGCTGTTATTATTATTTTTATTATATACTGTATTACATTTAAGTTTACAGTGTTGGCTACAAAGTTGTATAAACAAAGTTGGTACATTTTGTTTTTATTGTTATTATTTATTTTTTTATTATATATTTTATTATATATTATTAATTTTATTATATGAGACATATGAATATTTTTAATTATTAACACAATGCACACTCCCGCCCACAAAAATTGATCCAGTTGAAACATTCCAAGTGTTATTGCATGTAGTTAGTATACATATGTTTAGTAATATATACGCTTAGAATGTGACTTGCTGGTGTTTACTAAAGTTAAAATGTTGTGTATCACTATTTTAAATATGGAATATATTTTATAGTTTTATGGTTTTCTTTCTTCCAGGATGAAGCTTCTGGTTTTTAATGCCCCAATGGTATAGATAAATATACTATCAACCTTGGCCATTGTGACTTTATTTAATAACTCAACGAATTGTTGTTCAAACGGATCTTGTAGGTTAATATGTTTAGCTAGATAGTGTAATCTGTGTGCGTGGTAAATTGAGCATTCTAACAGGAAGTGTATCATTGTTTCTGGATTGTTCTTGTTGCATATCTGACACAAACGGTCTTGCTTCCATTTGTAAATAAATTTATTGGCAGAGAGTTTTACTGTTAAGTTGCCTGTTACTCTAATTTGGCTAACAAGTTTAATTTTTTGAAGTTAAACGAGTATGTCAGATAAGCAGCCGTGTCTACCTCCGAGATAAAACACTCATATAAGGCGCTAAAACCTGAGTTCAAGATTTTCTCCTTGTCTTTTAAAGAGTTTTATGGTGACAAATATCTAATATTTTTGGTATTTTTGGATCATTCTATAGGTGTTGCTATTTCAGATCTTCTAGTAGTTTTCTTAGTTGCAACGCCTAATTGTGTTGTTGTGGATTGATTCTGGTGTAGGATTAATAATCGATTGTAACAGATTTTCGGTATTCTTTTATTATCCATTTGTAGTAATTTAACCCACCAATTTAAAATATTTTTCAACGCGTATACAGTGATATATTCAGATCCTGTTTCCTTTCTGACAATAAAATTAGGCGTGTTTTGCTGCCAATTGAAAATTGATTTGAAAAAAATGGTTGGAACCCTTTTTAATTTTTCTAAATATCTAAAACACCATGTTTCAGACCCGTATAACAGTGTTGTGACTACTATAGACTTAAAAAGTTAGATGCGAGCCTCCCATGATTGCATTTTGAATTCCATCATTATATATTTTACAAAGTGAAGAGCTATGTTTGATGTTTTGATAGCGTTATCAGTGGCTTTACAAAAGGTGCCCGAACTTGAGAAGATGATGCCCAGATAGCAATATTCATTCGATATTTTTATTGTATCATTGTTTATTTTAAATTTTGGCTATTTCTTGCTCAGCCTTCCACCCTTTCTAAATATAATAACTTCTGTTTTGTTGGTGTTTACCGTAAATTTTTTTTTTTACCGTTTTTTTCATTATATTGTGAAAGTACGTTTAAGGCCTTTTGCAACATACCAGGTGCGTCTGTTAAGATAGTCAGATCATCAGCATACATTAGTAATAAAATATCGTTTCTACCGTCGATAATAATCCCACTTATTTTTTTAGCATGAATTGATTATGATCATTAATGTATAAATTAAATAATAGCGGTGATAATGAACCACCCTGTAGTACACCTCTGGTTATTTTGATATTCTTACTCTTCTTGCCATCGATTGAAAACTGAAAGTTTGCATTATTATACAGTTTTTGTAGAATATTTAATACTTTCTTGCTAATACCGATTGCATTTAATTTTTTCCATAGAATAGATTGGGA
Source organism: Nineta flava (assembly GCA_963920215.1). Lineage (NCBI taxonomy): Eukaryota > Metazoa > Arthropoda > Insecta > Neuroptera > Chrysopidae > Nineta > Nineta flava. The sequence goes on along the minus strand of OY986042.1, from coordinate 51,799,854 downwards.
TAGTATCGGATGCCTTCCGAAAATCAACGAAAGCGGCATATACTTTGCCATTTTCAAGTCTAATATTATTACTTATTGCGCTATTAAGAATAAATATTGCATCCCGGCATCCTCTTCCCCTGCGAAATCCACATTGTATTTCCTCTAAAACACCATGATTCTCTACGAAATCTGTAAATCGATATGAAAGAATATGTGTAAACATTTTTGTGATGTTATTTAGCAAGGATATTCCCCTATAATTGTTGAGATCAGTTTTATCTCCTTTCTTCAACAACAGACAGAGCCGCAGTGACGTCCAGGGACTTTCTCCTTTTCCAAAATTTGGTTATAAAGTTTTAGTAATTGTTTGCACCAGTTATTTGGGATGTTTTTAAGAAATTCGTTTCCAACCTGATCGGGTCCTGCAGCTCTGCCCGCTTTACAAGAACCTAGGATATTATTAAGCTCTGTGAATGTAATTGCTCTGTCTAAAAACGGGTCTTGGTTAGTAAAATGAATCAGTTCATTCACAATTCTATTTCTATATATAAATTATAATTCTAGCAAAGAATTATTCGAAAAAAAATGATTTTATTATTTCGAAAAAAAAAAGATATAATTATTTTTACAAGAAATACAATTAAATACAATAAACTAAATTACAATTGAATATTGACAATAAATTTGAGCAGAAAAACAACGTTATTAACTTTTGATATTAGAATATTATATACTTAAAAATCGATGGCTTTATACAGTAAATTTTATATAAAATGCTGATATTTAGTTTATGTTGCTTAAAATATTATTGAAAAAGGCACATGTTGTCACATGTTGTGATTGTGACCGGATGCTTGCTTAATATTTTTATATTGATAGGTCTATTCCAGAATATGTTACTTTTCCCTCCTTAAGATGGTTGTTTAATTTTCCAAGGAAATTGAATAACCGGAGTTGTTGGTTGAGTTGTATGCTCCGTAGCTGACCCATCTTCCACTTGCGGTTTTTTCTTGAAATAACGTTTGTGCATGAAAAATATATAAATACAAATTATTACAGAAATTATAATAACTAGTGAAATGCTAATATGTGTGGTTTGTTTGAATTTTAATAAGTTGAGTTCTTGAGTATTTTCAAGATATTTTATTTGTAGATTTCTCAAGTTGATATCTGTTGCAATATTAGTATATTCACGGTGATGTAAATGATTTGTTCCAATTCTATATTGTCAACCGATGTATGTAAATTTCCATATGTGATGCCGTTGATATTGGCCTGGGGCATTGTGATATAATTATGTGAAGTCGTCCCACGAAACTCGTTATATTTTTCACAATTATTGGTGATATTTAGGTGAACTGACCTTATTACTATGATGTGATTATCTTCAATTTCTTCAATAAAGTCGTTTTCCATTGTGCGATGTAGCGTACAATTAGCCGGTTTATTTTCTAAGATCTTGATTTCACATGTATTAGATGTTGGTGATTGTAATTTCATGGGTGGACATATTAGACGTTGTTCTATTCGATTGCATGTTTGTTCGAGGAATTGGAATTTATTAGGATTGTAAAAATTCGTTTTGGGCTGTACGATTTGATGATTTTCAGGTATAGGTCCGAATTTTATTGTTTGAAATGTCTCGTTAGTAAATTGAGGTATCTTAACGACAAATAGGATGTTGCTATTATTATAGTATGCTTTAAGTTCTAATAGTTCGTACAAGTGTTCGTCATTTAGGCCGGTATTCACAGTCCGGTCTTAAATGTAAGATCATCTTAAGCATGATCTTAAGACAGCGTTTAGATTCATAAACGAAATCTTGAGGCTTGCTTAAAAGTTTGATCTTAGCTAAGATTGTGTAGTTGTATAAATATTCACAGACATTGCTTAAGACGATCTTAAGAATTGAAAACTTTTTATGTATTCACAGTCAAATAAGACCATCTTATAATTGAAGTTAACCTTATTTTTTATTAAAAAAAGAGGTTTTTATTTAAGTCAACATTTTAGTCGACTTAAGACGATCTTAAATAGTTTTGTTGTAAAAAAAGTAGTGAAGATAATGGATTTTTTGGGTTAACATAATATCATTATTTATGATAATATTGGTATCGATTTTGATTCGAGATATACAAAATTATTTTGATTTTTATTCAGACATCGAATTTAAAGAAAGATGTAGATTCGACGAAATCAGTATTAAATTTGGAACAGAATCTAGCTAAAGTCAACCGTCGTGGATTATTTATTCAACCAATGTTTCAATTATTAATATGTTTGCGATTCTATTCAATTGGTTGTTTTCAGGTAATTATAAATAATTATTATAACTATAAATTTATTTTTAATAATAAACTTTCATTACTTTTAAATAATCTCGTTTATCTGCAGTACATATATTTTTTAATAAAAAGAAAATAAATATTTTTACAGCTTATTTTGGGTGGTACTATGATATTATCACAACCAACAGTTTCTAGAATTTCGTGTAAGCGTTTTACTTGCAAGTTTGTTTAATGATTTAAACTCAAGAAGTTAGATCAGCAAATCAGAGGCTTTTTGGAATACCTGGTGTTGATGGGCAATTGATTGTACTCATATCCGATTAGTTCACACAAGGTTTCAAAATGTCGACAAAAGTGAATAACAAATATTCATCAGAGTCGTATCAAAATCTTGACTTTTTAAATCTAAAAAAACCAAAAGATGATTTAAAACAGGTATTGCTCATATTTTATATAAATTTACGAAAGATTTCCTTTTGTTTGAATGAAATAAAATATTTATATAATATACTTATTAAGTATTTTACGAAAATTTCAAATTTTTGTTTTATATTTATAGAAATTGAAAAACACAAGAAGACAGATATTGTTGAAATTAATATAAGATATTATTTTCATACATCTTTAAATTATTTATTTATCATTCATCTAAAAAGTCATTTCATTATTTTATATGCGTTTCTAATAATATTTTATACACTCTTTAATTTAAAAAAAAAATTAAATTGACATTTTTTAATCTGTTTTAGGTTTTGCCTTACAGCAGGCTTCTTTAAAGGGGTGGAAAACTCGCAAGGAGTTCCTCAAACCAGAGAGATCTATGTCGCAGCGAGTTGGTGAATTAAAGCGAACTAATGAGCAAAATATTCAATAAGCAAAAAAATAATCAGCAATAATTATTAAAAGAAACAAAGAATAATATTAGAAAAATTTAAAATATTATGTAATTCGTTATGAAAATTACGATTTTTTATATTTGTTATTGTAGTTATATAATAACAAATCAATAAATATTGAATTTTTAAAACTATGAAAAAAACTTTTTTTTTAATGAATTACCTATTCCGATATATAGCTGACCATAAATGATTAGAGATGGTTATATATAATGAGATACAATAAGACCTGGTTAATTTTTGGATCTGATAATATATAAACATATCTGTTCATGTATGATCAGATCTAATTATGTATGACTAGGCCTGGCCAATTTTTGAATCTAATTATATATAAACATATCTGTTCATGTATGATCAGATCTAATTATGTATGACTAGGCCTGGCCAATTTTTGAATCTGATTATATATAAAAATATCTGTTCATGTATGATCAGATCTAATTATGTATGACTAGACCTGGCCAATTTTTGGATCTGATTATATATTGATGATTGTGCATAATCATAAATAATTAGACAAATCTTTTTTCATTGTGTACGGTGTTTGGAAACGAAGATTTCCTTGTTTATCAAGAGGACTGACAACTAAACTTCTTTATTCAACCACAATTGTTGTAGCCTGTGCTGTATTACATAATATGTCTTTGATATTCAATGATAATCTATCAAGATGAAGAAATGCCTGTACTTCAACCAAATTGACAACCTGATGGTTTTGCAAATCGTGAAGCATTAATTGAACGTATATTTAATGCATAAGGCTATATAAATTTTTTCATATTTAATACACATGTTTTTCTACTTTTTATTAAAAAGATATAATTTTAAGTGATGGAAAATTGTTAATTGAAATGGTTAATTTGTCTCTAATGAATTTATAAATATAATGTATTTAAAAAAAATGACTTGACCTTCTTGAACAGATTTAGTTTGATTTGGAATTGTAAATTAATAAATAAAAAAATTGTATAAACAATTTTTTATCTAAAGACAATTTTTTGAATTCCCTCCTTTTTTGTTTTATGAAGTATGATTGTTTATTTATGACTGACAGGAATATGATTCATTTCTTAGCCAATCATATCATCGGTTACATGTGAATTATTACGAAAATAGACGAACACAATTTAAGACGATCTTAAGATTCGTCTTACGTAAGCTGATCTTAAACCATATATGATCATGCTTAAAACCATCGTCTTACGAAAGATGATCTTAAGTTCTATGTATGAAATCATCGTGTCTTAAAACAAATAAGACGGTCTTCATGAAGATGATCTTAAGCAATTGCTCAAGACTGGACTGTGAATACGCGTCTTAGTATGTTAATCTGTTTACTGAGTGAATCGTGTACAATAATTAACTCTTTCTTTGTCAAGATGTGTTTTGATATTATACCAAGTTTTGCTAAACTAATAGAAAAAATAATATCGCGTACATGATTGTCAAAATATTGCAGTTGCGATTGTATAGTAAAACAGAACTGCGACCGAAATAACTGTTGTAATCATTTGTATATTAAGTTGCTGTTGTCCTGATATCCTATCTTTGAGCAGCAACTGATTATTTTTAAGCATTTCTATTTGATTATTAATTTCTAATGCATCATCATTGTCCATGTTACCGGTGATTTTTTTAATAACGGTTCCTATACCATCCATAAGTCCACGTTTAGGTCTTTAGTGTTTTATTTCGAGGCTTTTAATTTTATGATCTAAATTTAAGTATTGGTGTTTTAAACTCATTATCTTATGGAATAGCGTTTCATTGAAATTTGTTTTAAATAAGCTGAAATAAATTTGGTCTAAACTGTTTCTAATGCTAGTTACGTTAATTATATGAATAAGGTTATTGTAATGAGAAGTAAGTTTGGTAGGTCCTTGGTTAAGTGCCAATAGTTCTTTGGTGTTAGTTAGGTCATGATATTCGATGTTGTTGTGCAATGTTGTAACGTAAAAACCTGAAAGAAGATTACTTTCGTTTAGGTTTTATTTTAGACTTATGATATTCAATATTCTGAGTTGTCTTAAAAGTAAGTTTATTTCCTGACTGTTTTATCTTTTTGTCAAAATGTGTCCTTAGTTTTGAATTGCGTTGAACATTTTTTAATTAAATTTCTTTATCTAGCTCTGGGGGTTCATTTAAATTTTCGTTATACCGTTTGATGCGTCCGAATTGTTTTTTGTTCGAATCATCTATTAGTTTTTTGGTTTCATTACTTTCTTCAATACGTTTATTGTTGAATTCGGTAATTTGCGTTTTGTTTCGGTTCGATTATTGTATTATCGCGTATACCTCGTATAATTTCTAACGGCGTTAATCTGGTGGATGTGAGAATTGAATTATTATACTTTATCATTATCATGTCTAGTAATTCAGTCAGATCGTTGTTTTGATGTTTACATTTTAATATTCGTAAAATTTCCAAGATTGTGTTATGTAATCGTTCAACAGGAGTATTGCCTGTTGAATTGCGTGCGACTGTTACGTGGGTTTCTATATCATAGAGTTTAAGGAATTGGCGTACATCTAAATTAGAGAATTCCAATCCGTTGTCATGTATAATTTTATTTGGGATACCGTTCCGTGCTATATAGTTTTTTAATGCTTTCAGAATTTCTGCGGAATTTTTGACGATGCATTCGCCATATTTACTGAATTTATCAACAAGAGTGAGAATGTTTGTTTTTTCAATTGAAAGGATATCGATATGGATTATTTCGAGTGGCTATCTCTGTGGAAGATTGTTTCAATTTGAGTGGGCGACGTTCGTATTTAAATTTAAGGCATATCTCGCATGTGTTTATGTAGGTAGTTTTTTTCGATTTCATATTATCGAAATAGTATATACGTTTAAGATGATTGAATATCTCGTGTATTCCATGATGGAAAGATAACTCATAGTATTCTTTTATGAGTTTACTTTGTTCGTCAAGTGTTGGAACATCACTTAAGAGCGTGGTGCAACGTATAAGATTATATTTTGAAAATATTCGTCATAAGTTTTACTTATAAGTTTGAATGTAGTATCGTCAGTGTGGATAGCATTCAATTTTGTAAGACTCATGTATTCTTTAAAGATTGAAATACATTTGTCGGTGGTTAAGTCGTTCTCTATTTCGATTGTTATGCGTTTTCTCGTTTTAAATAAATATTCTGTATTAATCATGTTGCAAAGCCCGGTATCAATGATTATTTGATTGTTAAATTCATTTAGGCACCGTTCCGATATAGGAATACCTTTATTAAGATTTTCGCTTGAACTATGTTGAGTAGATACTTCAGCCTGTTGTGAATTATTTGAATCAGTTAAATTTATTTCAGGTTGAATTCTACTGAGTGCATCGGCATTAGCGTTCTGTTTTCCTTTTTTGTAATGGATCGTATAGTCGTATTCTTCAAGTTTTAGTCTCCAGCGGACTAACTTAGAATTCGGTTCTTTTAGGGAAAATAACCAAATGAGCGGTTTATGATCCGTCACGATAATAAATTTCGTACCGAATAGGTATGGTCTAAATTGCTTTGTTGCCCATACTATCGCAAGGAGTTCTTTCTCGATCGTACTATAGTTCTGTTCGGTTTTTGTTAATGTTCTTGACGCGTAGCATATGGGTTTGTCGGATCCTATATTTCCCTGTGAGAGGACTCCAACAATTGCGTAATTACTCGCGTCCATTGTCAGTACAAATGGTTTTGAAAAGTCTGAGTACTGGAGTATTGGGTCGTTAGTCAATAGTGTTTTGCAGTATTCTAAACATCGTCTGTAGTCTACGTTATTAGTGTTTATGCGTCGATCTTTTTGCAAGCATTGTGTGAGAGGTTTGGTTATCTTGGAAAAATCTTTAATAAATTTTCTATAATATCCTAAAAGTCCCAGGAAGGATTTAATTTCTATAACTGTTTTAGGTAGTTCTTGTGAGACGATGAAAAGATGATAATATCGTCCATATAAACTAAAACATTCGGGCCTATATGCTCTCTTAGCATATTGTCCATCACCCTTTGAAAAGTGGCTGGGGAATTTTTTAAGCCGAATGTCATTCGCGTATATTCATAGTGACCATGATCAAGGGTGAAAACGGTCTTGGCTATGTCGCGTGGATGCATTTTAATTGGTGAAAACCGGATGCTAAATCAAGGGTCCAGAATTATTTGCAGTTACCTAACTTGTCTAGAATGTCGCAGAAGTTTGGAAGTAGATAGCGATCATCAATAGTCTTTTCGTTCAATTTACGATAGTCTACGACTAATCTTCACTTCTTTTTACCAGAAGCATCGGCCTTTTTTGGTACAATCCATATAGGAGAGGACCACGGAGAATTTGATGGACGTATGATGCCTTTTTCTAGTAATTCATCAATTTGTCTATTCACTTCTTCCTTATGACATTGAGGGTATCGATAGGATTTAGTGAATATCGGTATATCATCTTTAGTTGTAATACTATGTTTTACGTCGGATGTAAAAGTCATGTTTTGGTGTGGTTCATAAAAGATATCGCGAAAATCTTTACATGCCTTCATGAAATGTTTTTGTTCCTCTTGGTTTAGGCGATTCATACGTATGTTTTTGGTGACAAATTCGTAATTGTCTGTATAATCGAAATTATAAGGTTCGACATTTTTGTTTATATTGTTAAACTCGTGATAATATGTCAATACCTCGGTCTTAAGTGGCTGAGAAAGTAAAAACTTTTGGTGTTTGTCAGAATTGTTTTAAATACAGATTTTTGTATGATAATCTTTTGCATGATAAATTGAACTTATTGTTTGTATGTTGTCGTTTATGAGTGTCTGTGGTATGTAAACGTCATTCTATTTTTTGTCTATAGGTAGATTAATAAGTCTTTGTTCAAATGGTTAAAGTGTGTAAATAGGAGTTTTTATGCATTGTTTGTAAAATATTTTATTTCTTATGTTATTGAGTATTATTGAATCGTTAGAGTAATTTATCTGGGAGTTTAATTTCCTAAGTATTTGATTCCCTACAATTCCATTGAAGAAATGATGAAACTTAAATATTAAAAATTCTAACGGTGTTTGATTATTTAGTTCATTGATATATTCTACGGAAATTTTGTTAGTAATCAGATGTTTGTTAAGACCGGTCGTTATTTCTTGTGGAGTAGGTATTAGGTTTGAATGTTTTGTGTGTTTAGCATCGATAAAGTTATCGTCAGAACCCGTTATCTATTAAAAATCTAAGTTGGTTATTACCGTCCCATATGTGAATGTATGGTAATTTTCCAAAGAGGGTTTGTTGCGAATTTAACTCTACGTATCCTGTTGTGTTGAGGCAGTTAATTGAAAATTTTCATCTTCAACAATATTAATTTTGTTTAAGTCGATTTGATCGCTGCCAACTATGTCAGGTGGGGTATCGAAATAGTCATTATATCGAGAATGGTCAATTTGGATGTGAATAATTATGTTGATCGTATGAATAATTATTATAATTTTCGTGGTATGAGTCGATTGGATTGTCAGGGTGCATATTAAATAATTCTTGTGATGCAACGTTTGCATGATTCGTTGGTTTAAAACCATTGTTATGATATGAACGTCTAGTGTTTTCTGATGATATGTCCATTGGTTCAGGTCTGGGTAGTATTGGTTTATTAAATTGGGGATTGTTAAATCTATTATTATTTTGAAAATTTGGTTGTGACGGAGGTGGTCTATTTTGATTTTGACTGAACACATTATTATTCTGGGTGTCAAAAGTATTAGATTTTGTTGTGGCGGAGAATTAAAATGTGGTTGTGTTGTAAATTGATTTGGGTTATATGGAGGTCTGTTAGAGTCATTCATGTTTACGTATCTTATAATAGTTTTAGGTTTTTGTGAATTGTTTGAATTCATTTTAACAGGTGTTTTTTGAAATTGTTTATAATACACGTTCTGTTCTATTTGAACACGTTTATAAGCATCAGAGAGAGTTTTTGATTGAAATGCTCTAGCTATATTTCCTATGTTTCTGTTAAGGCCTGTTAAAAAGCAATCTAAAGCTAATTGATGGCAGTAATCTATTTTGTTTTGTTTTACTTCTGCGTTTAATTGTTGTAATGCTACGTTATTTATAAGTGAAGCGAGGGCTTCGTTTACTTTACTAAAGAAATTTTTAGTGGAAAGATTCCCTTGATGTAAAGTATGAAGATATCTTGTTAAACTATATTCATCTCTTTTATCGGCATAATGATTAATTAGGATTTCATTAATATTATTCCATTCTCTAACCCTACCGTATTGATTAAGTACATCATTGGCGTTTCCAATGACTTTTTACGAACTTCATTATTATAAATTGCTTTAAGATTTTCATCTACTAATGGTAATAATGTTGAAAAAATAGTATCAACTCTGTCAATAAAATTAAACAAATCTGATTTATTCCCGTCGTATTGAGTTATAGTTTTAATACAATCAGGTATTCTAAAGTGATTTATTATTTGATCTAAAGTAGCTGACTGCGGTATATGAAGTGGTGTTGCCATTTTATTAATATTTTTAATTTTTCCTGTTAACTCTGAATTAGATAAACTATTGTCTGATTCACTGTTCGATAAACCGTCGGACTTACTATTACTATTAGAAATTACTATTAGAAAACGATGAACCGTCGTTTAATTTAGTGTTAGTTCTGCTGCGTGTGGATGGATATGGTTTTGGCATGAGGATAAGAACAAACAAATTGTACTTACTATAGAATTATTATTATTATTATTTTTTTTTATATCATCCTAAGTTTTTCTATTATCAGTTCTAACAGAACTATAAATAGAGTGATAACCAGAGAAACTCATGAATTGTGACTACCCAATGGTAGGCACAAAGTGGAATTATATACTAATATAATTAAGTAAACTAATCACTAAAATATCATACAAATCTGTATTTAAGTTCTAAAATATTAAGTTTATCAAATCTGTTTAAACTATCACTGTTGTCTAGAAGATTAAGCACATATACATTTGGATGCATTTCTAGTCGGTAAACATAGTTTTCACTAAATCGCACTATTTCTTCACGCACAATATTTAGTTGTTTTCTTTTGGTCCATATATGCTTTCGCCAAGTAAGCCTTTTGTCCAGATGCATACCCAAATTATTTCACTTTCGGATTTTGTGGTAATATGACGTCATTTAAAGTTACTGTTGGACAGTTTCCTTTTCGTAATGTAAATGAAATTTGGGCTGTTTTGTTTGTATTGACACGAATTCGCCACTTACACAGCCATTGTTGGATTTTATTTAAGCTACATTGTAGCTTTTCTGATGCTTTATTTGGATCCGTGTCGGATGCAAGTATTGCGGTGTCATCTGCAAACGTAGCAGTTTTCATCATCAACTGGCTAATCGGATGTGTAAATAAGATATAATATAGGACCAAGAACGCTTCCCTGAGGAACTCCAGCAAGGATAGGATGTATGTCGGATAATTCATTTTGAAATCTTACTTGGTAGTATCGGTTTGTCAGATAAGATTTCAAAAGAAGATAATACGAATCTGGATCTTTTCTTTAATTTGTATAGTAATCCAGGGTACCATACTTTGTCAAAAGCTTGACTAACATCGAGAAAAGCTGCAGTACAATATTTTTTTTCTTGAAAAGTATTGTTGATGCCACTGACAACTCGATGCACTTGTTCAATCGTTGAATGTTTTGATCGAAATCCAAATTGATGATCTGGAATAAGTTTCAATTCTTCTAAGACATGTAATAGCCTCTTTAAGAACAATTTTTCGAAAACTTTTGATAGTATTGGAAGCAAGCTTATGGGCCTGTATGACGTCACCTCGTTTATTGGCTTTCCCGGTTTTTGTATCATGATAATCTGCGATACTTTCCAAATTTGAGGAAAGTATTTTAGGCGCAAGATGGAATTGAAGATCGTACAGATCATGACAATACCTTTCTTTGGAAGCTCTCGTAGTATTCGAGCTGTCAAAAGATCGAAACCAGGCACCTTTTTTAAATTGAGGTCCTTCCATATGATTGATTTGATTTCATTAGGCGAAGAGGATTTAATTGGAAGGGATAACTGTAAGGGTGCTTCTAAAAAATCGAAGGTTTCGGATAAAATCTCTTCGCCCAGCTTCCGTTATTACGCCGTAGAGGTGGTATTGGATTTTGTGGTTGATTACATCGCCTGGTAGCTTTCCAAAGTGAATAATCCGAAGCGTCTTTGGGTGATAAATTTTCAAGATAGTCTTGAATGGCCTCTTGCTTTAGTTTTTCCAAAAGACGTTTAAGATTTTGGGAAGCCCTGTTAAAAGAGTTTTTGTCTCCAGGAAACCTTCTTGGTTGCCAGATTCTCCTTAATCTCCGTTTTTCTTGAATCAAATCCTTTACAGCATCAGGTTTAGTAGTTTTGGGGCTACTTTTTCTAAAAGTCGAAGGAGTTGACGCAAATGCAGCAGATTGTATACTTTTTGTAAAATCTATCACCGCCAATTCAAATTCATCTTCAGTTTTTAATGACCTTTGTAAAACTGTTTTAGTGTCAATACAGACTCTAAAGTAGTCCCAGTCTGTATGTTTATTGAATAGAGCTGGAATCATTTCTCTTGGAATTATGTGAGTACTGATGGTAAGTAGTACCGGAGAATAATCTGATGAGAGATCGTGACATGGTGTGTTTCATATACCTGCGTGATATATTTTTAATTACAAATATATTTAAGAGATCTGGAATTTTATTTAGATCAGAAGGCCAATACGTAGGTTCTCCAGTTGAAATTTGATCTAACCCATTGGCTGTTACCCAGTTAAGCCAGTGAGTATGCTTGGTATTATAATCTCCACCAGAAATGAATCTATTACCAAGAGTGTTAAAAAATAGTTCGAAATTACCGTGATTTATTCCATGCCTTGGAGGACAGTAAACGGCAGAAAATGTCAATGATCCAATCCAATCTTCAACAACTACACTTGTTGCTTGAAGATATTCTGTACAGTAGTTTTCGGTTACATGATGCTTGATATTGTTTTTAATAATAACAGCGGTTCCACCTTGTGACCGACCACTAGAATGTTTAGTGTCATACACAACATAGTTTTTTATATTTAGATGATTTTTATCCGTAAATCGAGTTTCAGATATAAGCGCTAAATCTATATTGTGACTTTCTAAGAAAGTTTCTAATTCTAGGCGACGACTTTGCAAACCGTTTGCATTCCATAGGACAACTTTAATTGATTGAACCATTATTTCATTTTAGATACAAGTGCTGTTAAAAGATTTATCATTACGGTATTTTGACTCATAATATCTCGGAATATATCTTGAAGTTGCGAAGTGGCGAAAATGATTGTTTCATAGCAGCAATAAAATTGTCATTAGAATTGTTTTCATTGTCAGTGGCGGCATCATTAATAATTGTTGGCCGTTGATTTCGTGCAGCTTGAGCGAAGCTGAAGTTTTCTTTAACGTAGTTTGGAGGAGATTGACCACGTGGGATGCTCTCTGTCGGTTGTTTCTTTCTAAGAGCAGGAAATTTTTTTTGAAGGATATTATGATACTCTTCACAACCCCTATAATTAGCGGAATGATTTTCTCCACAGTTAACACAAACAGCGGGAACTTCACTGTGTTTTTCACACGCACTAGTGGGATGATTCCCAGTACACTTAACACACCGATATGCACGACCAAAATTATTTTGAGTGTGACCGAACCGTTGACATTTTTTACATTGAGGCACTTCTCTTTTTTTATTAGGTGGCTCAAACTTTACTATTTTATTTCCAAGTTTGGTTACTTGGTAAATAGATTTGTTGTTTTCATTGGCTTTTAAGCCGATGAAAAACATTGGCAATGGCTGTTTTGTTTTTGGCGTAGAATGATGAACATTCCTTAGAACAACACGAAAAGGTCTTTCTTGCTTAAGCCTGTGCGTGTAATAGCTCACATTCTGCATCTTGAAATATTTAATCATATCTCTATATGTTGGTATATCCAACGGGGTGATTATGATTTGATTGCTCAAAACTTTACACATGTATTTATTTGTAAAGCCATTAGATGTCAAATCATTTTGAAATGCAGAAAAGTTTATTACGTTCGTAACAAAAATTGGTTGTATCTGATCTTTTTTTTCTTGTGTAACATCAGGTGAAATGTCTGTAGAGTTTTCTGGGGGCTGTGGGAGACCTTGTAGAACGTAAGCGATTAGTTATCAGAACTGGAGTTTCCTTCTGTCGTACTCGCCTTTCTTCTGGATCTGGACTTATTTTCTTTTTCCGTGATACAACAACATAGTCGTTTCCTTGCCACTGGAGATGATTGATTTCAGGATCTTGTCTGGCTATACTATTATCTAGATCCATTATTGACGATTGGGAAGATACACTCTGAGCACTCTGAGCAGTCTTCTGAGCACATTTTGTTTTTCAGTTTGAAACTCTTCAGTTTGACTTTTGTATTTACAAACGTTTTCTTCTATTTTTACAACTGGTGCGTTTTCAGCATCTATTACTTCTTCGAAAACGGATTTTCCCTCGTTCGGTAGATATAAATATCTTGGAATATTTTTTGACCCGCCACTGGAGTTCGGCATAACAAAATTAACTATATATATTATTCATATCGAATTACACTTTGTTGCACATTGCATTTATTAAGTAATATTAATATTAAATATTAAATGCAATTTGCTGACAGAGCACTGCTAGGTCAATAACACAAAAAATTTTATGATATTGTTGATTTAAAAGAATTATGAATGTAGTCTGCATATTCACCATAAAACGATGAAACTATGAAGTTGAAACGAATCTTAATGAACCAATTAATCAACCAATAAACCGTTGATAATGTAGCATCGTGAACATCTGCATTTGTCCACCTGGATGATTGACGTCAATAGCCAATAATGCAGTTCAGCAATAAATTACTATATAACCAATAGCATCTTCAATGCCAAATCAGATTAGTTCAGATCAGTTTAGATTAGTTCAGATTAGTTCAGATTAGTTCAGATCAGTTTAAATTAGTTCCGATACTTAATTAAATTGTTAATTGCGAGAATATATTTAATTTTATATATTTTATTGTATTTAATAGTAATAATTTTAATAAAAGTATTTTTAACTAAAAACCAAAAAGTAAATTGTTATAATTTCAAAAGATGAACTTTCTCATTTGATTTGATAAAAGTAAAATCAAGTCATCTTATTATTGAAGTCAAAATCAAGTCATGGGACAGATTATTGGAATTGTAATTGGACATAATATTCACTGGACGGAAAATTCATCTTCAATTTGGGACAGTGGTATTTTATGGACGCAACGCCAATAATTCAATAAGTACTTTGATTTGGGAATTGGACAAAAAGTCTACGAATTTGTACCTGGAACAAATGCTCTGGTGACGGCGCCCCCTGCTTAATAACCGTACTGATTTGCCGTACCGCCTATTGGATACGACATAAAATTGGTGACAGCGGTGGGATTTTACGACAGCAACGAAAATATCGGAGGGAACCTGTGCGGATCCAGATATTGGTTAGCTGGTGTATTTCAATACTTTGTGTATAATCAAGAACTCGCCCAAAAAACCGCAGTAAGTACGCTCATTGTTTTTCTACTATATGACACATTTTCCAAATATCATATCCTATTCACAACTATTAAAAAATATTCATATTTCTAATACAATGTCAATCCCAGACGTAAACGCTATTGAAAATGTCGACGTCAACCGTCAACAATTAATTCAAAACAATCATGATAATTTACCAGAATTATCCGAAGATGGTTCTGCTTCGGTACAAACAGTCGGTTCAAATAATAATCGCGATTTAGATATTCCATTAAATTTCTTATCACGTATGATTACTGATTTTAGTGGTGATCCAAAAGAATTAAATAATTTCTTACAAAATGCTAATAACGCATTAGGTCTATCTTCACAATCACAAAGATGGCCGCTAGAACTCTTTATTTTCTCAAAAGTTTCGAGTGAGGTTAAAACAAAAATTAATATGAATGACTTTATTACATATACCGAACTTAGACAAAAACTATTAGCAGTTTATTCACCCGTCGAATCATACGACTATCTTATGGAACAACTTGAAACGACGAAACAAAAACCGAACGAAAGCATTAAAGAATATTACGTCAGACTTGACAAAATAACTAGTAAATGCCTTCTTGCAACAGACAAAGAAGCCACCAGTCACACTCGTGACAGCGAAAAGCGAGTTTTCCAAAGGATCGCCTTAAGACGATTCACTCATCACACAGTGCCGGAAATTTCTCAAATTCTCCGCCACAAACCATTCAACACACTCAATGAAGCCTTCTCGTTAGCATGCGAAGAAGAAGCGTACCTTATAAACGAAGGACGATTAAAAAAACCTAGCACAAACACAAACAATCAAAATAATTCAAAATACTGTAGGAATTGTAAAACAAAAACACACAATACACGAGATTGTCGTAGCAAAAATTCATTCAACAATTCTAATTTAAATAATAATTATTCAAATTCAAATAATACAAACAATTCAACTTCAGAAATAAAAAAATGCAATTTCTGTAAATATCGTGGACATACGGAGACCGAATGTAGAAAAAAAAAGTTTAGCCAAAATATTAACCCTAATCCCCGAATAGCCCAAGCAACACAAGAAAATAATCATTTAAACTCCTATCAGTCCCAGATCGAGGCCGCCTCTGTGGACAACTCTCAACCAACGGCCAGTACAAGCAACCAAATTCATTACAAAACATCCACTTATGCAATGGAGTAGGTGATAAAACATTCAGTTTTGATTCTCCCCAGTCAATAAATAAAACATTTAAATTTCTTGTAGATACTGGCGCTCACGTATCTATAATTAAAGCAAATAATTTAATTTATAATTTAAATGAAGTCGATACTTCACAACAAACTATGCTCTCAGGTATAAATGGTGGAATCAAAACTCTCGGTAAAATCAAAGTAAAACTCTTCAAACCTAATGACGATTTTACTTTCGATTTCCAACTAATTAATCAAAATTCAAACATACCATACGATGGTATAATCGGGCATGACTTTTTAACAAAAAATCAAGCCGAAATTAATTACAAAGATAAAACAATTACTTTCCACAAAACTATTGACATACCTCCAAATTCAATGGCTCAAGTACCCATTCAATTTATTACAAATAATACAAATAACACGGTAATTACGGAGCATCTTGAGGATGATAATATATCTGTACCTAACCATATATTAATCACCCCTCAAACTCAGTGTTACCCCGTTATAAATAAAAATCCATTAAAAACATTAAAACTTAAACCAATTAACGCCCCTGTGGAACAAGCATACTGTTTTCATTTATCTAACAACAAAAACTTGGGACATAGACTAAAAGATTTACATTCAAATCTCAGATTAGATCATTGTAACCAAGAAGAAAAAGAATCAGTAATAGAAATCTGTACGCAATACAATGACATATTTTTCTTAAATGGAGACATGCTTACTTCCACCCCCACCATAAAACATGAAATTAAAATCACGGACCCTGCTCCAATAGCGGTTAAATCTTATCGTTTTCCTAAAATTCACGAACAAGAGGTTCAAAAACAAATTGATCAAATGCTTGAACAAAAAATAATAGAACATAGTGACAGTCCCTGGTCAGCGCCTCTCTGGGTCGTTCCGAAAAAGAAAGATGCGTCGGGAAAACAAAAATGGCGTGTGGTAACAGATTACCGCCGACTAAATGACGTCACAACCACCGATATTTTTCCATTACCCAATATTGAAGAAATTTTGGATCAATTAGGGAACGCGTCTTATTTCACAACCTTAGATCTTGCTAGCGGCTTTCATCAAATTAAAATGCATGAAGATGATAAACCAAAAACAGCCTTTAGCACCCCTCGAGGTCATTTTCACTTCAATCGTATGAATTTCGGACTTAAGAACGCACCAAGCACGTTTCAAAGGCTGATGAATACAGTCCTGATCAATAACTTAGGTCAAGATTGTTTTGTATACTTGGATGATGTCGTTATTTTCGCCAAAGATCTAAAAGAGCACAATATTAAACTAACTAGAGTATTTAATTCATAACGACAACACAAGCTGAAACTTCAGCCCGATAAATGCGAATCTTTACAAAAACAGGTCGCATACCTCGGACATTTCATATCGGATAGAGAAGTTGAGCCCAACCCTGATAAAATATCTGCAATATTAGAAAGGAAAGCACCTCGTAATGTAAACGATTAGAAAATTCATTCCTAACTATGCACAACTCGCAAAACCACTCACATCACTTCTAAAAAAGGATGTAAAATTCAATTTCGACGAAAAATGTCACGAATCCTTTAATAAATTTAAAAAAATATTAACTTCTAAACCATTGCTACAATACCCTGATTTTAGCAAGCCATTCATACTCACATGCGATGCCTCTAATGATGCAGTAGGTAGTGTTTTGTCACAAGGTGAAATGGGTAAAGATTTACCTATCGCTTATTATTCTTCAACTCTCAACGACGCAGAACGTAATTACAGTACCACAGAAAAAGAACTTCTCTCTATCGTGAAAAGCTGTCAACACTTCCGTCCCTATCTATATGGACAGGAATTTAAAATTATTAGTGACCACAAATGCTTACAGTGGCTAATGAACTGCAAAGACCCCTCCAGCCGTTTAGTTAGATGGCGTTTAAAACTTAGCGAATATCAATACAAAATCATCTACAAACCTGGAAAAGCTAACTCTAACGCAGATGTCTTATCACGCCCTGTTCTAAATATAACACCACTTTCTCTATCATACGAAGATTTTAAACTATATCATCAGAAAAATTTAGATATAGAAAATTTTCCAAAAATTAATAAACCATTCGACGAAATAAAAACTTTGGTGATACCGTACTCAACGGACTTATCCCAAAATAATGCTCATTCATTCTTTGTTAATACTGAATGTGAATTATCTAAAAAAAAAACTAACAAAATAAGTGAAATAGCTAAACTAAAAACCACAGTCGAAAATCAAAACCTCTATCTGATGTTCGTAAAGGATAGAGCTAGAGATGAAATAACATATGAAAACCTATACAAATTCATAAGTAATTTATTTTTGCTAATAAATTTTAATAACGAAACCGAAATCAATATTATAAATATACCCCAAATATGTAACAAAATCCAACAAAATACATTTGAATCAATGTTACAATATTTAAATCGTCAGAAAATCAAAATTAATTTAATAACCGGAGATTTAATACATCCAACCAAAGAACAACGTCCCCAAATTATAAAAGAATACCATGACAATGTACTATCCGGCCACCCGGGTATAAATCGGACTTTCCAGGATATTAAACGGAAATATTTCAGGAAAGGAATGAAACAGGACATTCAAACCTATATAAAGAAATGTCAAATCTGTCAAACCGTTAAGAAAACGAATTTAAACACCCCTATGGTAATCTCAACCACGGCAAACGATTTTGGAGACGCAGTAGCAATTGATATAATGGGACCGTATCCCATCACAAAAAATAACAATAGATACATATTAACATTTCAAGACGAATTAACAAAATTTGTACAAGCCTACCCTATTGTCGAAACTTCAGCACTAACTTGTGCAACACATTTGGTCAAATATTGTACCATATTTGGATTCCCTAATTCTATTCTGACAGGCCAAGGCACTTCTTTCCTAAATAATTTATTTAAAGAAATTAATAAAATTTTGGAAATAAAACACAAACTTACTACACCTTACCACCCTCAGAGTAACGGAAGCATTGAAAGGTCTCACGCCTCTATAAAAACCTTTATAAAAACTTACGTGGAATCAAATTTAGAAAATTGGGATGAACTGGTGTATTTAGCCTCCCATTCTTACAATACACATGAAAATCGATCGACAAAAGAACGACCATACCCTCTTGTGTTTGGAAGAGAACCAAAAATTCCACATTCATTAGAAAAACCCAAACAGCTTCCAATCTACCAAAATCTTACTCAAGATATTTTGAATAAAGCGAAAACTATAAGACAAGCCGCTAAAGAAAATCTACTTCATTCTTAAGAAGTAAACAAACACTACTATGACAAGAAAACAAAAGAAAGTCCTATAAAAGAAGGCGATCTAGTATTGTTGTATGATGCGAAACAAAAAAGCCATCATAACTTAAAACTAATGCCATCTTATAAAGGCCCATACAAAGTCGTTCAACGACACAACAACAATACAGCCACTATTAGAATCAGTAGACAAAAACTTCGTACATATCACCTAAATCAAATGAAACTCTTTGTTTCAGATGAAAAATCTTTGGCTGATAATAATCTTACACTCGATGAAAAACATATGGACCCTGGCGAAGGCCCCAGCAACATTTGATATCCAGTTCTTAAATAAATCCGCTGGAATATATTATAACCATATTGGCGAAGCCAAAATTTCTAATCAATACATTAGTTTAGTTCATTTTTTTGATATTTATAAAATTAAGTATATGCACAAATTGTAATTTCGTTGCAGATGTATTGTTGATCCAAATATTCTTTACATTGGTCCAAATTTTTAAGTAATGCAAATTGTGATCTACTTTTTGACACAAGGAGATAATCATGGTTTATTTTTAGGAAAGTGACTATTTTAGGATTTTCTTTACTTGGTGTGGGTAATGGATATATTTTTAATACATTGTATTGGTCTAAAGTGACTACCGGTACTTTCATTATGATTACTAATTTGTCGTGAGTTAAAAATGATTTTAATTTTATGATTCTATAGTATGACTCTAAATTTTGCCAAGTAGGTTCGAGTGGTAAATTAAATTTGACTGATTGTTGAAGTTCGTGTAATAAGGTTTT
Source organism: Nineta flava (assembly GCA_963920215.1). Lineage (NCBI taxonomy): Eukaryota > Metazoa > Arthropoda > Insecta > Neuroptera > Chrysopidae > Nineta > Nineta flava. The sequence continues at coordinate 51,779,825 of OY986042.1, read as the reverse complement.
CGGTGGTAAGATTCGGTAATTTATTATTCCATGTCTAGATAATGTTAAGGAGGTAGTATAGTCATTTAATTGTCGTTGTACTTCGTCATTCATTTGTTTTATTAACATCAAATGAGAAATTAAATCGATTTGTAATGAATTTTTATTAACAATTTTAGTACTGTCTTTCATGTAAGAATTAAATGTATTGATATTTTTATTAAGTTTGTCTTCTATTTCGTTTAAGTTTAACATTGTGCGATTAATGTTTCTAACGGTATCTGTGATTACTCTAATTTGTGATTGCATTAAAACGTGAGTTTGAGTTTGATCGTTAATTAGGTCGTCAATTGATGCTTTATAGAATTTAGCGTCGTCAGCGTCAGGTATTCCAAAGAGCCATTTAATTGGGTAGCTTACGCCGTCAATAAGTCCTCTTCGTTTTCTTTTGTTGTTTAAGTGTTGTGATTTTATATCGTCAAACTGACTTTGTAGGTCGTTAATTTGATGTTGTAAAAGTGTTAATGTCATTTTACACGTGCTTGCTTCTTTTATGTCGATAAGGTTACAATATGATACGGAGTCTGTATAAGTAGTTTGAGAAACTTTAAGCATATACTTAATTTTATAAATATCAAAAAAATGAACTAAACTAATGTATTGATTAGAAATTTTGGCTTCGCCAATATGGTTATAATATATTCCAGCGGATTTATTTAAGAACTGGATATCAAATGTTGCTGGGGCCTTCGCCAGGGTCCATATGTTTTTCATCGAGTGTAAGATTATTATCAGCCAAAGAGTTTTCATCTGAAACAAAGAGTTTCATTTGATTTAGGTGATATGTACGAAGTTTTTGTCTACTGATTCTAATAGTGGCTGTATTGTTGTTGTGTCGTTGAACGACTTTGTATGGGCCTTTATAAGATGGCATTAGTTTTAAGTTATGATGGCTTTTTTGTTTCGCATCATACAACAATACTAGATCGCCTTCTTTTATAGGACTTTCTTTTGTTTTCTTGTCATAGTAGTGTTTGTTTACTTCTTAAGAATGAAGTAGATTTTCTTTAGCGGCTTGTCTTATAGTTTTCGCTTTATTCAAAATATCTTGAGTAAGATTTTGGTAGATTGGAAGCTGTTTGGGTTTTTCTAATGAATGTGGAATTTTTGGTTCTCTTCCAAACACAAGAGGGTATGGTCGTTCTTTTGTCGATCGATTTTCATGTGTATTGTAAGAATGGGAGGCTAAATACACCAGTTCATCCCAATTTTCTAAATTTGATTCCACGTAAGTTTTTATAAAGGTTTTTATAGAGGCGTGAGACCTTTCAATGCTTCCGTTACTCTGAGGGTGGTAAGGTGTAGTAAGTTTGTGTTTTATTTCCAAAATTTTATTAATTTCTTTAAATAAATTATTTAGGAAAGAAGTGCCTTGGCCTGTCAGAATAGAATTAGGGAATCCAAATATGGTACAATATTTGACCAAATGTGTTGCACAAGTTAGTGCTGAAGTTTCGACAATAGGGTAGGCTTGTACAAATTTTGTTAATTCGTCTTGAAATGTTAATATGTATCTATTGTTATTTTTTGTGATGGGATATGGTCCCATTATATCAATTGCTACTGCGTCTCCAAAATCGTTTGCCGTGGTTGAGATTACCATAGGGATGTTTAAATTCGTTTTCTTAACGGTTTGACAGATTTGACATTTCTTTATATAGGTTTCAATGTCCTGTTTCATTCCTTTCCTGAAATATTTCCGTTTAATTTCCTGGAAAGTCCGATTTATACCCGGGTGGCCGGATAGTACATTGTCATGGTATTCTTTTATAATTTGGGGACGTTGTTCTTTGGTTGGATGTATTAAATCTCCGGTTATTAAATTAATTTTGATTTTCTGACGATTTAAATATTGTAACATTGATTCAAATGTATTTTGTTGGATTTTGTTACATATTTGGGGTATATTTATAATATTGATTTCGGTTTCGTTATTAAAATTTATTAGCAAAAATAAATTACTTATGAATTTGTATAGGTTTTCATATGTTATTTCATCTCTAGCTCTATCCTTTACGAACATCAGATAGAGGTTTTGATTTTCGACTGTGGTTTTTAGTTTAGCTATTTCACTTATTTTGTTAGTTTTTTTTTTAGATAATTCACATTCAGTATTAACAAAGAATGAATGAGCATTATTTTGGGATAAGTCCGTTGAGTACGGTATCACCAAAGTTTTTATTTCGTCGAATGGTTTATTAATTTTTGGAAAATTTTCTATATCTAAATTTTTCTGATGATATAGTTTAAAATCTTCGTATGATAGAGAAAGTGGTGTTATATTTAGAACAGGGCGTGATAAGGCATCTGCGTTAGAGTTAGCTTTTCCAGATTTGTAGATGATTTTGTATTGATATTCGCTAAGTTTTAAACGCCATCTAACTAAACGGCTAGAGGGGTCTTTGCAGTTCATTAGCCACTGTAAGCATTTTTGGTCACTAATAATTATAAATTCCTGTCCATAGAGATAGGGACGGAAGTGTTTACAGCTTTTCACGATAGAGAGAAGTTCTTTTTCTGTGGTACTGTAATTACGTTCTGCGTCGTTGAGAGTTGAAGAATAATAAGCGATAGATAAATCTTTACCCATTTCACCTTGTGACAAAACACTACCTACTGCATCATTAGAGGCATCGCATGTGAGTATGAATGGCTTGCTAAAATCAGGGTATTGTAGCAATGGTTTAGAAGTTAATATTTTTTTAAATTTATTGAAGGATTCGTGACATTTTTCGTCGAAATTGAATTTTAAATCCTTTTTTAGAAGTGATGTGAGTGGTTTTGCGAGTTGTGCATAGTTAGGAATGAATTTTCAGTAATATCCAGTAAGACCCAGAAAAGATTTAATATCTTTTACATTACGAGGTGCTTTCCTTTCTAATATTGCAGATATTTTATCAGGGTTGGGCTCAACTCCTTTATCCGATATCAAATGTCCGAGGTATGCGACCTGTTTTTGTAAAAATTCGCTGAAGTTTCAGCTTGTGTTGTCGTAATGAATTAAATACTCTAGTTAGTTTAATATTGTGTTCTTTTAGATCTTTGGCGAAAATAACGACATCATCCAAGTATACAAAACAATCTTGACCTAAGTTATTGATCAGGACTGTATTCATCAGCCTTTGAAACGTGCTTGGTGCGTTCTTAAGTCCGAAATTCATACGATTGAAGTGAAAATGACCTCGAGAGATGCTAAAGGCTGTTTTTAGTTTATCTCATCTTCATGCATTTCAATTTGATGAAAGCCGCTAGCAAGATCTAAGGTTGTGAAATAAGACGCGTTCCCTAATTGATCCAAAATTTCTTCAATATTGGGTAATGGAAAGTTATCGGTGATTGTGACGTCATTTAGTCGGCGGTAATCTGTTACGACACGCCATTTTTGTTTTCCCGACGCATCTTTCTTTTTCGGAACGACCCAGAGAGGCGCTGACCAGGGACTGTTCTATTATTTTTTGTTCAAGCATTTGATCAATTTGTTTTTGAACCTCTTGTTCGTGTATTTTAGGAAAACGATACGATTTAACTGCTATTGGAGCAGGGTCCGTGACTTTAATTTCATGTTTTATGATGGGGGTGGAAGTAAGCATGTCTCCATTTAAGAAAAATATGTCATTGTATTGCGTACAGATTTCTATTACTGATTCCTTTTCTTCTTGGTTACAATTATCTAATCTAGCATAGACTAAAAGATTTGAACGTAAATCTTTTAGTCTATGTCCCAAGTTTTTGTTATTAGATAATTGAAAACAGTATACTTGTTCCACAGGGGCGTTAATTGGTTTAAGTTTTAATGTTTTTAATGGATTTTTATTTATAACGGGGTAACACTTTGTTTGAGGGGTGATTAATATATGGTTAGGTACAGATATATTATCATCCTCAAGATGCTCCGTAATTACCGTATTATTTGTATTATTTGTAATGAATTGAATGGGTACTTGAGCCATTGAATTTGGAGGTATGTCAATAGTTTTGTGGAAAGTAATTGTATTATCTTTGTTATTAATTTCGGCTTGATTTTTTGTTAAAATGTCATGCCCGATTATACCATCGTATGGTATGTTTGAATTTTGATTAATTAGTTGGAAATCGAAAGTAAAATCGTCATTAGGTTTGAAGAGTTTTACTTTGATTTTACCGAGAGTTTTGATTCTACCATTTATACCTGAGAGCATAGTTTGTTGTGAAGTATCGACTTCATTTAAATTATAAATTAAATTATTTGCTTTAATTATAGATACGTGAGCGTTAGTATCTACAAGAAATTTAAATGTTTTATTTATTGACTGGGGAGAATCAAAACTGAATTTTTTATCACCTACTCCATTGCATAAGTGGATGTTTTGTAATGAATTTGGTTGCTTGTACTGACCGTTGGTTGAGAGTTGTCCACAGAGGCGGCCTCGATCTGGGACTGATAGGAGTTTAAATGATTATTTTCTTGTGTTGCTTGGGCTATTCGGGGATTAGGGTTAATATTTTGGCTAAACTTTTTTTTTCTACATTCGGCCTCCGTATGTCCACGATATTTACAGAAATTGCATTTTTTTATTTCTGAAGTTGAATTGTTTGCATTATTTGAATTTGAATAATTATTATTTGAATTAGAATTTTTGCAACGACAATCTCGTGTATTCTGTGTTTTTGTTTTACAATTCCTACAGTATTTTGAATTATTTTGATTGTTTGTGTTTGTGCTAGGTTTTTTTAATCGTCCTTCGTTTATAAGGTACGCTTCTCCTTCGCATGCTAACGAGAAGGCTTCATTCAGTGTGTTGAATGGTTTGTGGCGGAGAATTTGAGGAATTTCCGGCACTGTGTGACGAGTGTATCGTCTTAAGGCGATCCTTTGGATAACTCGCTTTTCGCTGTCACGAGTGTGACTAGTGGCTTCTTTGTCTGTCGCAAGGAGGCATTTACTAGTTATTTTGTCAAATCTGACGTAATATTCTTTAATGCTTTCGTTCGGTTTTTGTTTCGTCGTTTCAAGTTGTTCCATAAGATAGTCGTATGATTCGACGGGTGAATAAACTGCTAATAGTTTTTGTCTAAGTTCGGTATATGTAATAATGTCATTCATATTAATTTTTGTTTTAACCTCACTCGAAACTTTTGAGAAAATAAAGAGTTCTAGCGGCCATCTTTGTGATTGTGAAGCTAGACCTAATGCGTTATTAGCATTTTGTAAGAAATTATTTAATTCTTTTGGATCACCACTAAAATCAGTAATCATACGTGATAAAAAATTTAATGGAATATCTAAATCGCGATTGTTATTTGAACCGACTGTTTGTACCGAAGCAGAACCATCTTCGGATAATTCTGGTAAATTATCATGATTATTTTGAATTAATTGTTGACGGTTGACGTCGACATTTTCAATAGCGTTTACGTCTGGGTTTGACATTGTATTAGAAATATGAATATTTTTTAATAGTTGTGAATAGGATATGATATTTGGAAAATGTGTCATATAGTAGAGAAACAATGAGCGTACTAACTGCGGTTTTTTGGGCGAGTTCTTGATTATACACAAAGTATTTAAATACACCAGCTAACCAATATCTGGATCCGCACAGGTTCCCTCCGATATTTTCGTTGCTGTCGTAAAATTCCACCGACTGTCACCAATTTTATATCGTATCCAATAGGCGGTACGGCAAATCAGTACGGTTATTAGGCAGGGGCGCCGTCACCAGAGCATTTGTTCCAGGTACAAATTCGTAGACCTTTTGTTCAATTCCCAAATCAAAGTACTTATTGAATTATTGGCGTTGCGTCCATAAAATACCACTGTCCCAACTTGAAGATGAATTCTCCGTCCAGTGAATATTATGTCCAATTACAATTCCAATAATCTGTCCAAGGACTTGATTTTAACTTCAATAATAAGATGACTTGATTTTACTTTTATCAAATCAAATGAGAAAGTTCACCTTTTGAAATTATAACAATTTACTTTTTGGTTTTTAGTTAAAAATACTTTTATTAAAATTATAACTATTAAATACAATAAAATATATAAAATTAAATATATTCTCGCAATTAACAATTTAATTAATTATCGGAACTAATTTAAACTGATCTGAACTAATCTGAACTAATCTGATTTGGCATTGAAGATGCTATTGGTTATATAGTAATTTATTGCTGAATTGCATTATTGGCTATTGACGTCAATCATCCAGGTGGACAAATGCAGATGTTCACGATGCTACAATATATATATATATATATATATATATATATATATATATATATACAAATATATATATATATATATATATATATATATATATATATGTATATATATATAAATATATATATATATATATATATATATATATATATATATATATATATATATATATGTCGGAATCGTACATTTGTCAAAGGAATAAATGTGTTTTTTTATTTATGGATACGTCTGTTCGAACATTTCTCTACATCTATATGTTTACAGTTTTACACTTACATTTATAAGTACAAAGAAACTATTTTTTAAGAAAAGGTTTATTTTATTACAGTATGTCCGACATAAAGGATCCTCCAGACATAGAGGTCCGGAAATTAGATATTATCAATACTTATATATTCATAGAATAAAATAAATTGTCTAAAAGTGCAATAAAGAATAATTGCTTTAAGATTTATCAATTAACACAGTAAGTAAGGGTTCAGCTGAAGGGGCACGTGTGGCTCTCTACTTAAACGCAACTTGTACGGTACGGATGTTAATAAACCTATTTTTGTGATATACCAGAGATGGTACATAAATATAATGTAGTAATAGAATGACCCCTTTCCAATATTTTTACAAACATCAAGGAAGGGGGGTGAGTTTCAAAAAGGAAGCAGGATAGTGAGTTCTGAGAGGACAGCACCCGAGTACAGACCGTATCGTGCAGTTGCGTATTAGTATCAACTGAACTCTGCTGAAAGTTACATGAAAATAGCATCACATGGAAATAGTGTTTGGATTGTTGGTAGCCCTTTTGGACTAATATAATTAATTATGTTTATTGATGAGATAACCGTGGTATGGCATTTGTTAGTATTATTCGTGTTGTATCTGTATTGTTAACAGGAGCCAACTTACTGTGTCGTAGGATTGAACCAACTATTTGTAATTACTGATTGTGATAGTGCGGGACACCGGGTATTATTGTAGACTAGTGCGTGTGTGTGAAAATGCAGTTTTCAGTGTGCTATTGGAAATTGGTAAGTGTTTGTATTTTATAAAAACAACAATGCCTGACAACATATATACTGGTTCAAACGACCATGCTCCCAATTATGAAATTCCGACATCAGAAGTGGGATCAGTGCCTGGTATATCATTGCAAGATAAACATGAGAAAATACGCCAAAAGTAATATCTGTTCTAACAAATGAACTCGTATCAATTATCTTTGATTCTAATTACCCTATTTAGTTCCATACTGACGCTAGCTATAATGGGTTTAGGGCTATGTTAAGGCAAAAGATCGAAGTAAAGATCATTCTTATGAACTATAAACTTTAACTTTAGTAAACTCATTAAAACATTTTCGACATTATTTACACGGGCGGAAATTTGTGGTCATTACAGATTGTAATTCATTAAAAGTATCTCAAAATATAGCAAATTTAAATGATCAAGTCCACAGATAATGGGCTTTCTTGTAGTCCTTTACTTTTGAAATTATATATCGTGCGGGTAAACGAATGACTCTTGTAGATTTCCTTTGACGAAATCCAATAGATGTTATTAATAAAATAGTAAATAAAAGAAAAGAAAAGAAAAGGAAATTAATCTAGCTGAGAGTCGGAAGATTCGTTATTAACCGAACAACGTCGCGATCGTCAAATCTAGAAAATTGTTACCGGGTTACAGAACGATGTGATTGTCGAAGACATCGCGAAAAACATACGAGTTGCGATCTTGTATCCTTTTCCGCAAAACTCGGAGAAATGTAAAAAAAAGTTTATTGTTTGCCATCGCTTCAAGGGTTTTCGGTGGTCCGTTATTAGGGTGTGCATCAGTCAATTATACACTTGAACTGAGATAAAGCACTTGAGGGGCTTTATGAGTAATTTTGGTTTGAAGGAATGGCGAAATATCTGTATAAACCATTGCACGGTCGTAGAAAGACGCGATAGGAGAAACACAATTGGGTTTTAATAGTACTATCAGTCGTGTAACTAAATCCAGTCCTTTAGAGTTATAAATTCGTAATGTAGCGAGACCTCACGATATCTCCAAGGTGACACAGCAAGCCGTAGATAATATAAAAGCTAATGCTAGATACGATAAAAAAAAAAAAATATTCGATAAAACTAAAGCAAAAATAATTAAATTCAATATTGGTGATTTTGTATTGTTAAAAAGAGAAGAAAGAAACCAAACTAAATTAGACCCGCAATTTAGGGGCCCATTTGTAGTGGCAGAGGTTTTAGAAGGAGATAGATACACTTTAAAAACAGTAAAAGGTAAAAGGACTTACAAATACAGTCATGATAAATTGAGATGCATGCCGGAGGGTTACATTCCTAGAGAGTTAGATGTCTGTGATTCTGATAACGATGTTGAAAACGATTCAGTAGAGAGCTCTGATGAGCACTGACAATCGTTTTGTAAAATGAACTAAGCCTTACACGATGTATTCAGTAATGAGGTCCCCATGATTTTCCCACACACCATACATATGGTAACGGGGTCTAAAGAAATTTAGATGTGATTATGTGAAAGCATTTTGTAAAATGATTTAAGGCTTACACGATGTATTCAGTAATGGGGTTCCCATGATTTTCCCACACACCATACATATGGTAACGGGGTCTAAAGAAATTTAGATGTGATTATGTGTAAGCATTTTGTAAAATGAATTAAGCCTTACACGACGTATTCAGTAATGGGGTTACCATGATTTTCCCACACACCATACATATGGTAACGGGGTCTTAAGAAATTTAGATGTGATTATGTGTAAGCATTTTGTAAAATGAATTAAGCCTTACACGATGTATTCAGTAATGGGGTTCCCATGATTTTCCCACACACCATACATATGGTAACGGGGTCTAAAGAAATTTAGATGTGATTATGTGTAAGCATTTTGTAAATTGAATTAAGCCTTACACGAAGTATTCAGTAATGGGGTTCCCATGATTTTCCCACACACCATACATATGGTAACGGGGTCTAAAGAAATTTAGATGTGATTATGTGTAAGCATTTTGTAAAATGAATTAAGCCTTACACGACGTATTCAGTAATGGGGTTACCATGATTTTCCCACACACCATACATATGGTAACGGGGTCTAAAGAAATTTAGGTGTGATTATGTGTAAGCATGAGAGTAACAGTTTCATTACATTAGATTGATAGCTCATAGGATGAAACTGGCACTCGAGACAATAAAATTTAATTTCATTAAACAAACTCTATCATCCTCTGCCGATGGACTGGACTACTAAGTTTATGGATTATGATTTAAGTGAAATGTAGTATCTATAATATCAAATCTAACGCCAAGCAAAACTAAAATTTTAGATACACCCGGGAACGTGTGATCGTCAGAATGGCCGTGTCGGAATCGTACATTTGTCAAAGGAATAAATGTGTTTTTTTATTTATGGATACGTCTGTTCGAACATTTCTCTACATCTATATGTTTACAGTTTTACACTTACATTTATAAGTACAAAGAAACTATTTTTTAAGAAAAGGTTTATTTTATTACAGTATGTCCGACATAAAGGATCCTCCAGACATAGAGGTCCGGAAATTAGATATTATCAATACTTATATATTCTTAGAATAAAATAAATTGTCTAAAAGTGCAATAAAGAATAATTGCTTTAAGATTTATCAATAAACACAGTAAGTAAGGGTTCAGCTGAAGGGGCACGTGCGGCTCTCTACTTAGATGCAAATTGTACGGTACGGATGTTAATAAACCTATTTTTGTGATATACCAGAGATGGTACATAAATATAATGTAGTAATAGAATGACCTCTTTCCAATATTTTTACAAACATCAAGGAAGGGGGGTGAGTTTCAAAAAGGAAGCAGGATAGTGAGTTCTGAGAGGACAGCACCCGAGTACAGACCGTATCGTGCAGTTGCGTATTAGTATCAACTGAACTCTGCTGAAAGTTACATGAAAATAGCATCACATGGAAATAGTGTTTGGATTGTTGGTAGCCCTTTTGGACTAGTATAATTAATTATATTTATTGATGAGATAACCGTGGTATGGCATTTGTTAGTATTATTCGTGTTGTATCTGTATTGTTAACTGGAGCCAACTTACTGTGTCGTAGGATTGAACCAACTATTTGTAATTACTGATTGTGATAGTGCGGGACACCGGGTATTATTGTAGACTAGTGCGTGTTTGTGAAAATGCAGTTTTCAGTGTGCTATTGGAAATTGGTAAGTGTTTGTATTTTATAAAAACAACAATGCCTGACAACATATATACTGGTTCAAACGACCATGCTCCCAATTATGAAATTCCGACATATATATATATATATATATATATATATATATATATATATATAATTATATATATATATATATATAATTTTATATATATAT